>RCAB01000277.1:0-84517 GCA_003640385.1 Setaria digitata
AATAAGTTTCTCGTATCGAGCAATTAACAATGCTGATGAAATGGATTAAGGTAGTGAACTGCATGTAGTTGAAATGATTTAAGAAAGTGAACTGCATGTAGTTGAAATGGATTTAAGATTATGAACTGCACGTAGTTGAATTGGATTTCTGATAAGATATTGAATTGATTAATATTGAAATAGTTGTCTTACACTGCAAAATTTGTATCTTGTCAATGCAATCAGGTGTTATAATTCCAGAACTTGAGCTCTTCTTAGTTATGTAATGTAAGTACTAGAAATTTAATTTTGACAAGATTCATTTGATGACCGAAGAAAGAAGGCTTGTCAAATGCTTTTAAAAAAAGTATTTATATACAACGCAAATACATACACATGTTGAATCATTGTAAAATGATGTGATTTCGTGTAACATCGGTTTTTATCACGGGAAATGACTAAGCAAGCGTGATAGACTGGTAAGGAAGTTCATTTAACCATATTCCGTCTTCCAGCAAAACTCTCAGTGGTTAAAGCTTTATTCTTATAAATCATATTTCTCAGGTTCTTAAAAAACAATATTTTACAATACATATTTTTTACAGTGTAGTTCATACTAACCATGAAGTTTAGCAGGCCTAAAAATTATTACTTGTACTTGACGTGGAGTAATTTGGTCAAAAAAAAGTGATTAAGTAGACAAAAACAGAAATAAAAATTCAAAAAATTGGCATAAAATGAGCCAAAGAACGATGAGTCAAAGATTAACCTTATAATGTTGCTGTTGAAAAATAAGATTTTGAAGGATATGTTTTAGTATACGAATATCTTCCTTTACCGCTTCACTACTTTCACGTTGCCGTAATTCGTGCAACAACTGCCAAATACGTTCTTGATTCACACCTGAATTTAACAGTTGCTGAATAGAGCACAATGGCCAGCTGCTTTCAGTTTCAGCATCTCAACAATCAAACCAAACATCGATATTCTATGAATAACAAATTTTAAAACTAAAAAAGACAAAAGAAGAAAATATTTAGTAATCTTTCTTTTCAAATTAAATGAATGCAGTAATCAATGAATAAGTAAATTTGTTTTTGCTGGTAAATTAGATTAAATAAATTGTTAATAGTTCGCAAAAAAGTGAAAAATTGTTGTTTAAAATCAAAAATAAACTCGATAAGCAATATATAATTATTTATTTGAGAAGGATTATTGAAGTGGATGATAAGGTGCGTTAGTATTATGCAAAGGTAGACAGAACTGAATACTTTAGAGCCTTGCAAGCAACTTTGCCTGAATGATGCAAACATTTTAGAAGATAGCAATATTACACCTCTCGTCAAATTATTCCTTTGCTGGATTGATCTTTCTATGCATATGTAATCTAATCTTATTAGTTTCAGATAGAATTATTGAAATTCATTTCGCTAAGGCAGTAACGCTAAATCTTCAAAACGGTGCTTCTGCCATTCTTTCTTTTTCATTTTAAAAATATGCAACGATAAAAGTAATTGAAATAAATTTAAAGAAAAATTTATAGTTATAAAAATACATGCAAATGCAAATTTACAACCATTCTAATTTTAAAAGTTAAATGTTTAAAATGAATTCCAAGTTAAAAGTTCAAATTTTACAGCTAAAGAAAAATTTGAAATTGTTATATTGAATTACTGAAATTTACTTTACTACAGCAATAGTAACTGCAGCACCAAACATGTGCCATTTGCATTCCTTTCTTTTCCATTTTAAAAAGATGCAAGAAAAGGGAAGTAAATAAAACAAATGTGTAAAGAAAAATCTTCAAAGCAATAAATCTGTTTTAACTATAAAACTGTATCCCAAAAATATCCTCAACTTCCGAAAAAGCAATCAAATAAAATCAATTATCTCTTTAAATGATTATAATAAATATCGGCCTATAAATATTATCAAAAAGATTGAAATTGATAAAAAAATCCTTTCTTCTCCCTCATCAAGGTCATGAGATTTTAAATTAAAATCTTAAAGTCACTAAGAGATAAGGTGATTGAAACCTTTGAGTCATTAAAAATATCTTGCTTTTTGCAATATGATACTGCTAAGTATTGGCTAATTTATGACAGACAATATAAAATTGAGGGAAATCAAGGAAAGTAAAGAAAAATTTTAAAAAAGAAAACAAACATTTTAGTAATGTTTTATTTTATGTTCAATAGATAAAAAGTAATTACACTCAGACTAACTTCCTGCAACCTGTTGAAGCATCTTTTTTTTTTTTGTTTGTTTATCCTAGGCAGTTGAGTAAATCATAAAGTTTATTGCTTTTTAAGATGATTTCAAGATTTCACTATTTTAAAAATAGTTTATTCGCTGCAATGTATTAAATAAAAGAGAATTTGTTTTTAACTAAATTTCAGTTTTAAGTTATTATTGTGATAAAAACAAGAAAGCAATTATTGAAAATTTCCAATGTTAATGACCATTTAGGAATGCAATAACATCTGCCCTTGTTATTAAATAATTATTAACTGAGCTAGAAACCTAACATATTTCGTTTTAATTGCTTTATTATTGATATTTAAAAATTTGTACTTTTTAATGATATGTAAAACAATTAATTAGTAGAATTGACTGGTACAAAAAAAAACAACCAAAACGATCAATTAAATTGATAGGAAAAAAAAAAAGAAAAATAAAGGATTGCTGAAAGGAAAAAAGCCGAAATTATAACTTTCACATATCCTTAACAGTATCATGCATAGATCCTCGCTTCTAATATGATGAAATTGCTATTCACAAGATTAATATCAGATTTGTTTGATTCTCAAACTATTTATGTGAAATTTATGCTTGTTCATTCATTTATCCGAGATTAGAATTATGAATTTTCGTGAGCAATTTATTTTGCAACTACCATTTATTATCAACACCTATTTTGCACTGCTAACATTATTGTCATTATTACATAACACTTATTATTAAGAGTAGCACTTTAATGTCGATACACGTCGAAAGTAGCAAAGGGAAAGAAATCTATTGGATATAGCAAATTTTAGTGGGAAATTATTAAAAGATAAATTCCATTTTCATGCATCTCTTGTCAAGACTAAATAAAGTGAATTCAAGTTTTGTAAGAGTAACTGAAACAGTGAAACAGTATGTTAGGGAATTTGAAGCGGAGTGAATTACATCGATGATCCAGATGATGATGCATAGCTGTTCAACCTAATCTATAACTGAAGAGAAAATAGAATATTTCTGGAGGAACTGGGAAGTATTTCAAACAAAAGACTGATTCATAATCAATGATTATCAGTGAACTTTCAGACATTATCAGCTTATCGCTATGCATACTTTATTTATCATTTTATGCAATAATACAAAATGAAGGTTGGAAAACTTCCATGTTATAAGTATTTCTATATTTGAGTACCGCTGGATGAAAGAACTGTTAATGGTCAACATGATAATTAATTCAGTGAAAGGTTAATTAAATTAATTAAGCCAGCTTAACTAAAACACGCAACTTTAAAGGGCGATTAATTTCATATTAAATAATTTCGCTTTTCTTTTCTAAATTGCTGATTTTATCTGTATTTCATTCAGTAAATAATATTTATTAAATTGAAATGGAAAAATGAAAAGAGAAAATGGAAAAGAAAAGTTGAATGCATTTTATAGCAGCTAGAGATTTCTTGCCACGAAATTGATTTACACTTCAGAATTTTTCATTTGATTGATTTAATGTGTTGGAAGAAATTTTTTTTGATTTAGTAACTTTCTAGGCTTGAAATTTTGCCCATTTTTAAAAAGCATAAATAAAATTCTTTCGGTTGAAGTGAAGCAATTTTGATAAAATTTTAAAAATTGCAGGCAATTAATTCAAAATGAATGCATGGTGAAAATTTACGAACTGGTCAGATTTATGCATTGTCTTATTTCATTGAAAAAGTTAGAAATTGCATAATACAAATATTGCAATCGAACGCGGAACATTTCATAAAAAATATTTTCGAATAATTATCAAAAATTTGTAATTAAAAAAAAAAAAAAAACGATTAGAAACGTATTCCTAATGATCGATTCATAAAAATTTTATATGGCCCACTACTCAAAAGCGAAATTTATTGCTGCATATTAAGCATTAAAAATCTTCGTTATTATTATCGTCATCATATGTAGTACGATAAGCTAAATGCAGAGTAATTAAGGCTAAAGGTTACTGCTTCTTTCTAAAGTGCTCTCATCTTTAAAAACAAAAAATAAAAAAATAAACCAGTGGTTAAACAGGGTGATTTTTTTTTCTCAAAAATATGAAAACTTTTCCTCTTCTTGCATTTTTTTTATCGTTCAGATCAGCTTTCCTAACATATTTATTCCTGTTGCTGAAACAATAAATGTAGGAAAAATGATACAGCTGCCACCTTAATCATAGCAGCAGTTCGGTAGTTCAAGCTAAAGCTTAAACTTAATTTATTCAAAAAAAGAAAGAAAGAATGGAAAAGAAAAATAAAATAAAGGAAAAAGGGACATTAAATCTTACCAGCGTCATCGATGTTTAATTGATTATCCATTCCAATAAACGAATCACTTTAATCTAAAAATCATATAGCAAATTTTTAAAAAATATAAATTAGTTTGATTATTCCAAATGATAGAGTAATTTGGGTATCGAATACATGACTTTATTCCTGTAAAAAAAAAAAAAAAAAAGGAAAGAAAAGAAAAAGGAAGCATTAGTTCTAATTAAATAATTCAAAAAAAAAAAATCTTTTCTTCATCTTGATTTATTCAATATTGAAAAAAAACAAAAAACAAAAATTCGATATAAAATGAACAAATTAAAAGACAGCAATATTTATCACATATACAGGAAAAGGAAGAGTTAAATAGTGATAAGAAGTTATTGGAAATATCATATCACACCATTTATTCAACAGGAAAAGATAAAAACATATTGTAATTTATCGAAAATATATTCTGCTTTGTTACATAACAAAATTTAATGAACAGACCGAAAACGGAAGCTTATGAACACACATACAGAAATAAACAAACATAAATATAAGGTAGTCTGTGTGTGTGTGTGTGTGTGTGTGTGTGTGTGTGTTGGTTAGTCTGAAAACATCCGAACGAAGCTTAAACATTAAAGCTTTCTAGTTAGAATGTCAGTTACTCTTCATCTGTGATCCTCTTCGGGCTCCAATACTTCACCAATATCCATTGCCACCAATACTACTCATAGCAGTAGCAGAGACAATGGCGATAATGATAACGATAACGATAATGATAGTGATAGCAACAGTATTATTGATGCTAATAATAATGCATCATTATTAATAAATTATAAGGATAGCTAAGACGATAGCAACAATGCTGATGATAATGGATGACAGCAGTGATAGTAGTAGTAGTAAAGTACTAAAAGGAAGAGTAAGTGGTAAAGCATTAGATTAGACTAGGACAAATCCGATGAAGGCCTTATACTCTATTGCTATTATTAGTCTAGAAAAACAATAAGATAGTGAAGAATTCGTTTCCATCTGAGTGCAAAGTAGGCAATCAATTGGATGATGCTTCGCCTTTTTTTCCTCTCCGATAGCATTGTTTAGTTGGTGGCTTCATTGCTATTGATATCTCCGATGAAATGGTTGATCTGATGGTAATTATGGCGAATGATAATTACTTGGAATAGTGATAATGACACTGATAATATCAGTAATTTTGAGCAGTTGCTTCTTCTTTTCCATTAGCATGAAGAAGATGCGTATTAATGCAGCAGTTAGTTGTTAAAGTAATTATAACAGTTAGATTGTTCATTAAGAAAAGGATGATTAGTTTATTTCAATTAGAAAGGAAAGGATATTATTTGCAATTATCCATCGTACATTATGAAGTATTAAATTAAAAACATAAATAATTGCTACACGGTGATTAAACAAATATTTGTTTCTACAGAAACGAATTGATATTTCAGGTTGAAATGTGAATTTGAAGAAAAAAATTTATTCTTTAAACTTTCGCTTTCTTAAAAATTTTATTATTTTGGCGTGCTGATGATTTTTTCTTTTTTTTCCGGAATTTCAAAAATAAATTATTTGGAAATGTATTAAGTGTTAAAGAAGTTTTCCAATGAACGCTTATTACAATTACGGGTCATTTCTATCATATTCTATTAATAATGTTATTAATTATTTGTTCCTGTACAATATTAACATTGTCATCTTTGCAAGGGTTTGAAGAAAAGTGGTTAAAAATATTTTTAAAGTTTATAAAATCTCAGTAGATATAAATTTAATTTTATGATGGCATTATTTCATTGATGTCTCAGTTTATTTCATCATTTCATTAATTTTAATACATTTCATTAATCTTTCGCTTTATGCGTTCTCATTCCTACTGCTGTTGTTATCAGTGATATCGTGTTTTCCATGAATCAGACAATTTCTTAACTGTAAATCAAATGATCTAATTGGCAATTAATTGGATCGATCATAGATTTCAAAAATTGCAATGCAGCTTCACTGATTGTTGAAATTAATTTAAATTGATTGTTTTCGAAATGTACAGCAAATTAGCTTTGTGTCCCACCAGACCAATTTTCACTGTCTTCATCAGTTCTAATTAATCATTTGATCGTTTTGTTTCATTCATTCCGCTGCTTTCAATTCTTTTAAAAGCCAAAGCTGAGTAATTCACTTCGTGAAATGCAAGAAAAATCAAATATATTACTGCTTTCCTGTTTGCTCATCCATTAAAAGCAGAAATTTTAATTTGAATTGAATAAATCGATTTTACATCCTGTCGTTTCCTCATTATTTCTGCTTTATCAGTGAATTTTCCTTTGCCTGGTTGCAACCGAATTAACATTATATCAAAAGTTTATTGCACAATTTCATTTCTTTTTTTTTGCGGAACTAGTCAGGGGCCGCAGATATCGGATGTGCTAAGGAGATTTTAAGCGTAATTAATTAAAAAGTGATCAGGTCTTTAATCAGGTTTGTTTTTAAACTGTTAAAGCCAGTTACAATTTGTTTTTTTTTTTTTTTGACCACTAAATTAAATTTGGAGTAATAATTCATCCACCTGATTGGAAAAAAAAAAACAAAGAAAGAAGCTATCCTGCTGTTTGTAGCTGATCAATTTCCATTTTTCGTGCGCTAAATTGGATAAAATAGTATGAGAAAAAGCTCAGAAAAGCTGAAATAATTATAGAAATTGTTAAGTTTAATTCAGTTCTTATTTAAATTGCAAATATTTTATATTATTTTACTCATTTTCGAAATTTCTATTTATATTTTTGGAAAATCATTTTCGAGCATAAAATCTATTACTACTTTTTTCCATTAGAAATTAAAAATAAAAATTACTATAAAAATGAATTTTTGTTAGAGAAATATGACCGAAGATATCAAAAGAATGCAACTGAAGATGCTTCGAAAAGTTTTCTTTTTAAGAAATTTTAGAAAAGGGCGGGCAACAAAATTAAATAAGAATTGAATTAAACTTACGAGCAAATTATTTTGAACTTTTTGTTGAACTAACTTTAAGTATAATAAATTACTTAATTAATTTGAATTTGTTTTAATTAATACTTAAAAAATATTTTTATAAGTTGTAAAAATGTGATTTCAAATGCTTACAAATCACTAATTCAAACGAACGAATGCGCCACCGGATCATTTTAGTTCCCATGAACATTAT
This sequence comes from Setaria digitata, assembly GCA_003640385.1. Lineage (NCBI taxonomy): Eukaryota > Metazoa > Nematoda > Chromadorea > Rhabditida > Setariidae > Setaria > Setaria digitata. The sequence continues at coordinate 7,666 of RCAB01000277.1, forward strand.
GAACTTTTGTTCATAATTAACGCCAAAACAAGCTAGTGTATGACAATTGAATTTGTTGTTGCTGTTAATTTCAGAATTTCCATCCTTTTAAATGTACAAATTTTTATCACCCACATTCTCCTCCTTATTACTTCATTGCTGTAGAATTCCCCTGTTTTCTTTCTTTTTTTTTTTTTCGAAATTCCGATATTTTAATAAACTTTGACATCCTCTATTAGTCTTTAATCGTTTTAAAACACTTGTAAATTGAAGTGTGTCATAAGAAAACGAAATATTTATTCTTTTCGTGTCGTCTGCGAATAAAAATGAAATGAAATGAAAAAACTGAAAACAAATACGAAATGACTTGATGTGCACCCAGCCGTTATACTACTTCTTACTGAATGCAAACGATTCATTGTCATCCATTCCTCTTCCCTTATCTATTTTCAAGTATTTCTTTTTTTCCTCCTCAATTTACCTGGACCTCCAGAAACCTTGAAGTAATTCAATGAGTTTCCGTAAAGTTTCATTCGAGAAAAAAAAAAGACGAAAATTACCAATTTCAGCATGTCGTTGGCGACATTTTTAGAATCGGATTAACAATATCAGAAGTGCTTGTAAATTTGAAAAAAAATAATTTTGTGCTTAAAAAAAAACTCTCTGCATAAGTGCATTTATTTACTGATAGTTAACGGAATGAAAAAGAAAAAAGGAGAGGAAGAAAGAAACAAATGAATAAAATACACTTGTGAAATGCTTTTGAAAATTAAATACGCATTTAACAGAACTCAAAAAATATTTCAATTTTTAAATTTTTTAAATACAAGATTTAGTTAGCCAAAGATAAAATATTTGTAAGAAATTTCTCTTAAATTCAATAAAAATTAAGAAAGCACAATTTTTGAATTTATTTGCTAACGAATAAAATTTTAATTAAAACACGCTTCTTTTCTTGTTTCCCAAGCTGAAATTAAGTAGCCGTTCTGGTGGGGAATAAAGGATTTCAAATATTTCAGTACATTATTACTGAGGTTTGAATTATGCTCAAAATTTCTTTTTTCACAATCGACCAGGCAATTTTTTTCTGTTTTTGTGAACAAAAGGTACTTCATTATCCAATTATCGACTGATTTCTTTTCCAAATCTTTGCTTCTCTCGAAAGTTGACATCAAATTTCGTTAATTTTGCGGAATTGCATATCAAATGCTGACATGACGACATATCATCATACAAGTAGTATATGATATTGTCATAAGAAAATTGTCAAAAATTCTCCACTGAAAAATTTTTTTCATCATTTATTTATAGATCTGAAGAATCACCCTCTCATGCCGTCATAAGTAAACGAGAGGGATATGGGCAGGGTACGGGTACGGGTACAGGTATAAGAGAGAAGAGGTGGGTAAAACATTATTAGGTCGTGGGTAGCTACCACAGATATCGCAGTGCTACCTGCATGCACCTGTAGTGTGTGAGTTTCCATCTGTGTGCTTGGAATGCATCAGCGTATGCGTGAGTGTGCGTGCGTGAGTGTTTACGTGAGCGTATGTGTATGGGTGGTGTACATTTCACGTTTCAGCAATTGAGATTTTAATTTATTTTAAATGTAAAAGAAACTGGCTAATAAGGAAGTAATGAAATCAACAAATGGATAGGAAATGGTAGAAGGAACGAACGGCTCAGCCGAATAGTCGCTGAATATAATGAAGAAAGAGCATTCGTTGCTGCATATTTCTTCTCAAGAAAATATTTGTGTTGGTGAGGTTAGTAGCCATTGTTTCATTTTCTTTTCGGTTAAATACTTCAGATGTCAAAGGTTAAGTGAAGGGTTGAATTTCGCAAACCATATATTTATATCAATGTACTTTATTACTACCATGTGAAATATTCAAATACATTCGAAAGGATTATTCATAGTATATTCAATAATTAATAACATACTGTTGGAAAAAATGGTTATCATATAATTTCATTTCCCCATAAAACCTCACAAATGTATATATTTTGATTGAGATATCATTATCAGATCGTACTCATTACTATTTGTTAATTCTTAGGCTACCATTATTATAAACTTCATTCCACACCATAATCTCTCCTCATTTTGTGTAAATTTTCTTGCAGGTGAAGCAGAAATGATTTTTTTTCTTTTTTTTTTTTTGTGAAATTTAACGGTTTTACATATAAGATAGAATAATTAAAATTTATTGTTCAAACGATTGCTTAAAAACGTCATGTTGTTGGTAGAAAGTATTGGAATCAAAATTATGCATTTCATTTTACCACTAATTCTTTCCATTTTTGTTTTATTAATATTTTATATTTGACCAAATATTAGCCTGAATTTTTAAGCTAATAAGTAGATAATAAATGATTTTGCTTTTTAGTTTAGTTCACTCGTATTCCAAAAATTACTTCAAATTTATAAATTTTTTTCACCTTGCTTTTGACACATAACTTTCAACTATCTCAGTAATTCTTCACTTCTATCTGAAGCTATAATTTTCAAAACACTTTTCAAAAAGCTAGAAAATGATTCTTTACCGTAAGATAAAATATTGTAACTAAATTAAAATGAAGGGAGTTATAAAAATATATGAATAATCAAATTACTGTACACGATGGCATTTATTATAATGGTTATACTGATAATAATGATAAGAACGGGAAATGAATAATGATGTGAATAGATAGTGACAATCGTGATCATGAGTATGATAATAACGATAATAGTAATAATGATTAATGTGTTAAAAAAAAAAAGTTTTGAGATTAAAAAGAAATTACAAAAAACCGAGTCGTAACACGTAATCGCAACAGTTATTGTTAATGACAGACAAAATGACCTTCAGCTGTCAAATAGGTTGATTTCTTTTGCAGTAAAAATTTTTTTTAAATATTTAGAAATTATTTTCATACTTGACAGCGCAGTTGTAAATTAGGTCTGAATCCATATGATAATTAAAGTTAATTCTCACACTAACTGACTCAAACCAAGATGTCAAAATGAATTTGTTTGGCTTAATAATTAATTTAATTTAGTCAGAATATAATCAAATTAAATATTCACAGGATGAAATGCTAAATTCCGCGCAAAATCTTCCGGACATAACAAGACAAAAAAAAATCATTTCTAAGTGTTTCCGCAATATTTTTAACTTTAAGATTTAATTAGCTACCTTTATGTATAATTTTTACTATCAATGCTGCCGTATTAAAGGATGGAGCAAGATTTGCGTAATTTGTCAATGAAAACAATTTTTGTTCTGCAAATCTTGTGTTAATTTGTCATCAGTTGTCTTAATTTCGAATCAAACTTTAACAAATCACATGTATTTGTCCAATTATTCATTTTATGTCAGCATGTTGAACGTAATAAATTATTCGTCTAATTCTGTTTTTGAGTGTAAAACTGCTAGAAACTTACAGATAGTGATTTTTGCTTGATTTTTAGGTATTAAATCAAATTCAATCTTAAATTACGTTTTAAATTTTTCAGTCAAAATTTTCATTTATTTTTTTCCCTCTCTATTTGTTTCATTTTTTGAGTTTAAAAATGCTAAATCATGTTAACCTTTCAGAAGAACCCAATATCATCATTTAAATATGGGATTTTGAAATAAGAAGGAAAATTATTAGAAGACATAACAAGCTTCTATTGCTGGCCATAAATGAAAATCAAAGTTCTCGTCATTTTCTGATTTTTGAATATTTGTATAGTTCTTCTTATCAAAAATCATTTAATTTTTAGTTTAAGATTAATTAATTAAATTTTTGAACGAAAAAAGATGGGTGGCATGCTTCTTTTTCATCGGTACTTTTAATACTTAAAGCAAAAGTTCAGCACTTTTTAATTTATTATCACCACTCCTTCTAGTTAGATATTTTTATTTTGATAAGCGCTAAAGGCGGAAACAGAAATCGCTAATTTTATGAATTTCTAAAAAATGTCGAGAAATTTGAATTTCTTTTATCTACCAAATAAAAAGACGTTCGTTTATCCAACCGGTTCACTGTTTACTGACATTCCTATTCACTCATTTATTTATTTGCTTCGTTAACTAACCTTTTTGTTTACTAAAAATTTTTTTTTCTTACAATGTAACTTTTTTAAAAATTTTTCAAAAATATTTTTCATATTTATAAATTTCAGATTTTTTTTTCAAAAAATTTAAAGCTTCAATTTTACATTTGACTTTTCAGAGTGACACGGATAAGCAAGGCTTATTCATCGAATATATTTTTTTGATTTTTTTTGCAAATTTACCTAATTATTTCGGATGTCTTTTATTTATTAATAGAAGTAAGCTGAAGCATTGAAAACCAGACTGAAATCCTGTTTTATAGCCATAGCCATCAGTTCAAAATTATTCCGAAAAAAATCAAAAGACATGAATGCCTGGTTTTTTCATTCACAAAAAATATTCCTTCAACTGCCATTTAGTGAATTCTTTTTTCTCATTCAGGAATTATGGTTTCCTGGTAAACATTGCATCCACTTTTTTTTTATTTTGTTCCTTTTCCATTTTCTCTTTAAATGATTAATTGTTCTTTGTTTGAAAAAAAATGAACGAAAGACAAAATTGAAATGAATGTCACACCAGAAATTAGAAGAATAAGTCAGAATAATTTAGACGTAGTAAAATTTTAATGGAAATTTGTTAATGAAGTCGAAAAGATTATTGAACGATTGCGATAGAGGTGAACTGGAAAAAGGAAAAAACGGATATGTTGGAGAAAATACAAAAAAAAATTAGGCTAATTATTTTCCAGCTAATTAGGGAAATGGTTTTTTTCTATGAAAAATAGATTCCAATTTTATTTTAAATTTATTGCACTAATTTCGCGATTTCTAAAGATAAGTAGGAATTATTTTATAAGTAACTCGTGCTAACGAAATGAATATGAGAAATATGTGTACATGAATAAAGAATTAAATTATTATGACAGTATTCTATTACGATTATAATTATTGGTAAGTGAACTGTGAAAAATTAATGCTCCAGTGATTGATAAAAATTTAATATAATTTGTCAAGTTTCTTCGGAATCGCCAGGCATTCTTACTTTATCACTTTAATTAAGTTTGCTGAAAATTTCCAAATTTCCGGGGATGATTCTCTTTTCTTAATTTTTGAAGTTTCGTTTTTTTTAATCTCCGAAATAATTCTGTTCTGTCAAACGCACATTTCTGTATTGCAGTTGTTCAGAATTTCGGTGGAATTTAATTTCGCCCATGCAACACAGATCACCTCACTTTCCGGAATTTTCGAGGGTAAATTCCGGACGAAAATTTCGAATCAGGTGGAATTCCGACAAATTGTTGCATTTCGAATCGAATTTGATGCGCTAATACGGCAGTGGCGTGCTCGAAATGGTAAAATTTACGCGCCAGCTGGTCACCATAAGGCTGAAACAAGAATTGTCATTGGGAAAAACTGCCCGGGAAGTTATTCGGGCAAATATGGCTCGATCGAATATTTGACAGCTGTCAAGGTGACTGTGTGATTTTGATTTTATCACTTTTTCCGGTGGCACTGGATGATTTTGAAGTTGAAATCAAGTTCAAATAATCTATTTTGCTTAATGCTTCCCATAATTAATTAATAATTTGATTTGTATCTGAAGTAACAGATGTAAAGTAATTTTTAAAAAAACCGCCTCATTTCAAGTTATCGGTATTATCATTGCGTTGTTTTTTTTCCTGAAAATATTTGATAAATGTTGAGGTGAAATTACAGCTAAGTATAACGGATTACATCGGTCATTCCGAATTGGTTCGAGTACGTCCGGTAAAAGTAATAGCACTAGTGGATATAAACCGTTATGTATCATTTCATGTACCGGTACAAATTGAACGATATTTTCATAAGAGACTTTTCTGCTTTAATAAATCATCCGTAAAAGTTCTTATTGGCTTATCGAAGGCAGCCTTTGTTCGAGGTTCTTTTTTTTCGTTTTTCTTTAATTTTCTCTGAATTCTTTTTGAATGGATATTATAAGTCATTATGTAGCGATGCAAATTCAATGATATTTTCATAAAAATCTTTTTTTTACTACTTCAATTTTGAAAATTAAAAACTCTTGTAGCAAACATTTTGATTTACAGTGCTACTGAAAAAAAAAATTGAAAGGAACAAATTTAGTTGATGTAGTCAATTTCGGTTCTTCCTTTTAATTTTGATCAGTTTTTGTATTCTAAATANTTTGTAGCAAACATTTTGATTTACAGTGCTACTGAAAAAAAAATTGAAAGGAACAAATTTAGTTGACGTAGTCAATTTCGGTTCTTCCTTTTAATTTTGATCAGTTTTTGTATTCTAAATAATCCTAATTTTCCCATAATTTCAACTAGAAATTTAATGAATTTGAGAAATTTTATTGTGTGAAATATCTTAACAGCTTTTTTCTTATTCTCGTTGAAGAATATTACAAAAAATTACAGTTCGAAAGAGATTTTTAATTACTGTTTTAAAAAATTTCTAAAAAGATTTCGAGAATTTTACAGGCAGAATTATAATTTTCAGGTGAAAAAATTGCCATTTCTGGCGAAATTGACAATAAACATCCAAAAAATCCTGTTAAAAGTGGAATTGTAAGGCTTGTTATGGTCGCAAGATTTCGCTGTAAAGGGAACGAGAAATTCTCGTAGGTCTCTTTATCCCAGACGATTTTTCCTTCCTTTATTGGTATTTCTCAGGGTGAACATGCATTTCATTCCAAGAATTTCATTTCTTTCTTTTTTAAATTTTTTCTTTTCTTAAATTTCTCGTTTTAAAAAAGTACCACCAAAAGTAATTAAATTTTTACTAACTTAACTAACAGACCTACTTTTTCCTTTTTTCTTGCATCTGACGACGTTACATTTGGCTTACTAAAATTAACAGTTTTATGTGAGGAAATCAATTTTAATTAAATCATCCTTTGATAATAAAGACCAATTTTGAAGGATCATTCTTTGATAAGAAATGATTTTGCAGTTCTTTTTTTTTTTTTGATAAATTACTTCTCTTCATTTTTTCTTTTCTCACACAAGTAAATAATTTGATAAGTTTAATGAGTAAGAATTATTTTGTAATTAGTGTTAAATTTTCATTTCTTATTTGTTATTTTACAGGCAAATAACACTGTCATATTTTGCGTTGCCGATCGTTCCGCAATGTTCCGTTATCGAATTCGAACATTCGCTACAAGTAATAATTAAAATTTCAGCCATTCTATTATTTAATTTCTAGCAATTTGTGATGGACCTTTCCGAAGTCTTAACTTCATTACTCATTGTATAGTGAGAAGATAAGAAAATCCTGTGAATGAAAATTTTAAATAAAGGAATTAAAGTTAAGCTGAAAATCACAAACAGTTTATTTCTTTTTCCTTTTTTAACATTCACATTTACAAAACTGTCTGAAATCACATGGCGAAGAAATTTTATGCATTAGTTCTCAACCATATAACTTTCCTTTTTTTCATTGTCAGACTTTTAAAATTTGAAAATTTTCCACAAGTGCAATTAACTGAAATATTTTGCATAATTACTGCGCTGAAAGTTTACTAATTTCACGGACACATTGCTTTCTTGATGAGTGTGCCTGTGACTTCTGGTAAGCTATTCAATCTTCAACTTGCCTTTTTAACCAAAAATGAATTTTATACCTGAAAGTTCGCTATCATCAATTAGCAATGAGAACCGGTACGGACAATCATTCATTCTTTTTGCCGTTATTTGTTAATATTTTCAGCTATCGAAGACTGGTCTTTGTATGTAACGACTATAAATTTTAGCCAGTTTGTGAAATGAATTTTAATTTGTTGTTTTTAAAAGCTAAAATTTCCTTCAACTTTTAAGTGACTTAAATTAATGCTGCGAAGTGATTTCAGAAAGAATTTAGACAAAAAGAATCGGATTATTAATAGAATACTATCTCTGGTTGTAAGAAATTACAGGAAAATAAGTTGTTTTTATCAAGGAAAGAACTGTCTTAATCACCCCTTGAACCTAAACTGATGGCAGTTTTGGAAAGATGGAAATCTTGTCAATGGCTTTTTAATTTCGCGCGAGACAAAAAATCGTAAATATTTACCTCAAATATCAAATATGCTAGAAATGACGGCCAAGCAAGATGAACAATTTAATGCACTTAAAAAATTAGCGCTTTTCAATTTTTCGTCCTTCAGAAAAAAATGAAACGTTTACGAGAATTGTTGCAGGTGCCAAATGATGCATTCCCAACTTACTCGCATCCGGATGCACTGATCAACTCCTCCTACCACATAACTGTGATGATCAACGATTGTCCACCGATCGAAATTCCACTGGTCATCGGTTCCGGAATGCCAGCTGTATCCGTTCCTAGTCAAAACAATCAGCCCTCATTGCTAGCTGTTGCTGGCCACGCTAAAATTCGACCATTTTCATCAACACTGCAACGCCAGACATTTCTCCAGCCACTCAGTCAGTCACAGGTCCTAGCACTAGCCAAGCATCATCCTCCACAATTCCTGACCAGGCCACCTGTGCCACCTCCACTTCATTTGTATTCCTATTTCAGCGAAAATGAATTGCATTTCCTCCCATTAGGCCGTCAATTTCCGTTTCGCAATTCGTACCATCCGCAAGAAATCCTTCCCCAGGAAAGATTCCCAAGAACCCGCTACAGAGGGCAGTCTGTACTGAGGATAGAAGAGATTGAATGATCCGTCGTAGAATATCACTTTCCTCGTCTTCACCTGAATTTACCCTCCTTCTCACCATTCACTACGTTTTTCGCATCACGTCTGAATTTGTCTAGAATGTTTAACAAATGCGCCCCATCTCTATCTATACCATCATTTTCTCAATCATACAGGTCGATTTCGAAACATGAAATACTGTCTTAGTTTGAACTTCTCCATGCTTTCCTGAAAACTAACCGGAAACTACTTTAAACTGTCTCTATTCAGTTTATCTCAGTCACGGTTAGTAAATGCATAGAATCCTATCGTTGAAAAAAAGACACAATTGGCTTTCTGATTGTTCTTTCTATTTCAGTTTTTACTTTTATCACCTTACTACAGCCAAGAAAAAATCCAAAAGTAAAAGCGTTTTTAAAGTTTGTGCATTATCACCTAAAGGTACATTTCCGAACAATTCTGGATACTGACATATATTGGGAATTATATTTCAAGATGTGATTTGAGCATCCCGATGGACTGAATCAATGATTTCTGATAGTGCAAGCTAATCAAATTAGAAGCGAAGATAAGCAGAACTCTATCACAGTAATCACTTGAATGATTACAAATCAGTTTAAAACCTAGAAATACAGCATGATCATCATCGAATCGCATTGGTAACGCTGACCACAGTATCAGGATATGGTGTCTGTTGAGCATATCTGCAAATTTGGCAAACTATCTGTAAGACTTATCACTGCTTTTTTTTAAGAATTTATCTGTAAAATTCAGAATTTCAGCATGAATAGTTTTTCAAATTTTTAAAATAGTCGCATTTTATGAAATTCGAAGAAAAGAACTCAAAAATTATTTGAGACGGAATTAAATAAGTGTAATCAGCAACCGAAATGATTCGCATTCTACAAAAGCGACTCCCTTATGATTATTGATGTTATCAGCATGGCGTGTTGCAATTCGAATATATGGCGGGCATATTATTAATCTGTAGTCAAATTCATTGAAATTACCACTTGTGCATAAAGATACCAAGAGCATTGATAATGAAGTTATCTGCAAATAAAAGGTGCTGATAATTGTTTTTTCTGCAGGAAACAAATTCATTTTATGCTGACCAAATAATATAACTAAATATGTTTCTTTTTGCATGGTTAATCTTTTCGTTACCACAAATTAATTAGGTTAGCAAAGGCTTTTCATCAACGATATGGATATTTTCGTCTTTTAGCAACTCAAATCCTGCTTAAATAAGATATTTCTCTGTAGTCAGATCTTTTTGAATAAAAGATTTTTGAATCTATGGTGGATTGGAGAGCAGACAGAAAAAAGAGTATTGGGGAAGGTTGTTTCGGAAATTTCATCGAGTCTTTTCCGATCCGAGCTTCCTAATATTTTCGACATTGCTATCTGAAGTTTGCAGGAAAATTAATTAACCCATTTACTGTGAAAGTAGCAAGCGGATACCACGTGACCGGTACTTCACAGAGAATCGATGGTACTTTCTGCGCTTTCCTGATCATCTCCTGTAATATCACTGGGACGAAATCCAAATCCGAATTGGCAAATTTGCAGTCAGGCCATAGCCATGAATAGGTGACAGATGTTTCATTAAGACATGGCTTCGAATAGTGATGAAAACGAAGTGGCATGATCCGGAAGTACAGGTAAAATAGTGTCACTGCACCGAGAATACCGATCAGGAGGCCTACCGTAGCACCTTTTCCGTTCAGGAATGGAAAAATATAGCTACAGGTGTAAAGTGCGGTCATCGGAGTTACCAAAGTGCTAAAACATAATTTGAAATTAGCAAAAAAACAGTTATTACATAGCTGAAATTATAATTGCTAATTAAGGAACGTAACTAGTAATTATCATGAAATAATTGAAAAAATAGCAATATATTCGTATAATTTCAATAAAAACTAATCTCAAAATCAGGAGAGAGAGTGGTTCATGTCTTAGTGGTTTGTCCAGATATAGCCACATATTGGAGATTGCAATAATCACACTTCCAATTATTAATAAACCGATCTGAAATTAATTTAAATTCAAAATTAAATTCAATCACAATTGCATAAAAAATTAGAACTGAAGTTGATTGAATAGGGGCAAACTAACCTGTAATAATCCAAGCTGCTGCTGAAGTGGCCGTCGAACCAGCCATGGCCTCAGCAAATCTTCCCAGATCAAATTTGTCAAAGCAAGTAATGTGAAGATAATGCCGAACGAAGTAATAAGTGCCAGTAGAGTAGTAATCAAAGATGAGCCAATAGTTTCTTGAAACTTATTCTCCAAAGTGACATTCGAGAAAACGGGTAAGCTACCGGGACAGAATGAATTGATCTTATTTGGGAAGAAATTGGGCGACATCAAGATTGCGCCAGTTAAAATACAAAACAGTCCGATATGAATGATTTGCGATTCACGTAAACGTCGACATGACGATAGTGAGAAGTACTGCTATAAAGTTTCTTTTCAGAAATAAAAAAGATCGAGATTTTTTTTCTCCTCGCATGCTAATTAATTAATTAATCACTGTGTTGACCAGTCAATTAATCTACTGATTAATCAAGGTTTGTTTTAGTTAGGAATATCAATCAAGATCATCTACTGACCATTTATTGATAGCCCTTTTGTTTGGTCATCTTCTATACAATTTTCATTTAATAATTTGGCAGTTTGAAAGTGATAAATAACCTGATATAATAATGGACTAGTAGTAAGAAGATGCAAACCATTTAAGATACCCAAATAAAATGCCGTCCAGGAATCAAATGATAAGTAATCACCAGATAATATGATATCCAAGAAATAGTATGTGACACCATCAAATACCATGCATATAATGCCTAGCACTGTTAACTAAATTTAAAATTTCATAAATTTTCGTCTTTCGAATTTTACAACTGAAAAAGTTCAATTCAATGTCTGTATCTTACACAAGTTGATGCAAAGAAGATATTAGATGAAACACTAGTTTGACCACCGAAAGCAATCGCAAAAAGGCTAATGTATCCTAGTGTAGTACATATTTTATAAGGTGATAAGAGAGATATCCGAGTGATAAGAGACACTGTCGTTACCAACAATACCACCGCTAACATCGTTAAAAAAATCACATTTAATATACATACCAATATATACACTGAAAAATGATCTATCCATGGATTTTAAAACAGAATGATAGGAACATCCAGCTAGGTATTACGCTTAGATTATTGCTTTTCACATGCTGGTAAATTTTAATCAGAAAATTCTACTGAAGTCGGAGGAGTAACTCAACTTTCAATTTAGTTCAAAAATGAACAGCTGAAAATAAGTCGAAATTTCAGTTCATAGGTAAATTTTTAATAGAAACGCTTAAAAGCTTATTCAGAAATATTTGAACACGTACAAAACGATTGGTTGAATCGTAATTTAATGTAGTGGCATATGCTAGGTGATGGATTGTAATGCAGCACTGGGCTAATTAGCAAGATCGAAAATGTCGCAGCACAGCCATATCCAAATAAGTAATGTATTATAAGTTCAGCTGTAATAACAGGATGCTTTTAGCTTCAAAAATAAAAACTTTTTAAAAACTAAAAATTTTCGCCTAAAATTGTTTACCGAAATTCTTTAAGAAATGAAAATTAGAGCTTACAAGGGATAAATTTAAAATAAAATGAAATTTCAAAATTTCAGATTCAATCTTCATTGAACATTGTACATTGTTAGCCTTTTTCATTCTTCCTCTCAGCTTAGCGAGCAATGCAAAAAATCCATATTGCTCAGTTCATTTAGTTAGAAAACTCCAACTTAAAAATTTTGAAACGAATTTAGTTGTGTAAGCCAGAATGAGTGGTATGATACAGTTACGCACAAAAGATGTCATTTGGAAAAAAGAAAGTTTACGTTCTTTACCAACTCAAAATTTCTCAATTTCCATAATTTTACACTCAGTACATTTCAAATAAACTAAATTCACCAGATGATGCAGGTAGAATAAAGATTAATGGTGCAATAACAACTAGCGTACAATTGATAGCGGAACGGAATAAACTGATTTCGGTCACACCCTAAAATTAAATATAAAAGTTTAAAAAATAAGAAATTCTTATTATGTTATAGAAGGAAGTTAATTAAAGTAACAGACCTGCTGAAAATTTGTTGGACTTTTAAGCGAACTGAAACAAAGATGATGAAGACCAAAAGTTGTTAGCATAATTAATATTAATGATACTGGCAGATATTGCAGTAAATCAAACCACTCCATTATTTGGGATGGTAAAAATATTCTATAATTAATTTAATAATGTTGTTGTATTACCAAAAGGAAAATTTCATTTTTTCTTCAGAGCAAAATTTCATTCAAAATCTAATCTTTAAACTGATAAAACCTTATTCAGATGGAGAAATAAGGAATTCACAAACTTTACAATAATATTTTTATTTTTTAGAATTTTCATACTTTAAAAAAAAAAAAAAAAAAAAAAGTGGTCGGAGTGACAAATTTGTTCAATTCATTTCTATTTTTTAATTATTTTAGTTTCACTCATAAACTTTTAAGTTTCGAAGCTCATACAATAAAATGATTATAGTGAATTTCAGGATTAAGAATTTCAAATTTCTTTTTTGCATGATTGATAAAACTTTATATTAACATAACCTTCTTGCATAAAATGAACATTTGCCTCAATCTTTCAGAACACAAAGTTTATACAAAAAAAATTACGAACTTCAGGGAAAATTACAAACCTTTTCAGTGATAAATTTCCTTTAACAAACTTATCAGTGCACCTTTTTAGGAAAATTTTGATTTCAAAAACAATTTTATTTACATAGACTTATTGTTGCTTAATCGTTTTCTTAAGCAATCTTCATTTACCTTCTTTTTTTACAGAATTCTTATTGGAAAGTCTGAAAAGGGTAATATTTTCAGAAGAAGACTGACTACACTTTATACTGATTAAAATTCTTATAGCATTTGGCATCACTGATGGTATATAACGCATTGAATAATGCAACAGTCTTAGCCTTTGTTTCCAAAATTAATAGCTTCAAATCAATTATTCTTAAATAGAGCAATATTTAATTCCTTAATTAGAGAACGAAATAAAAGAAAATGTTGGAAAGGAAACACGAAGCTATATCAATAGCTTTGGCCACTGAAATTTAGTAGATTCCAATCAGTGATAACGGCCACATCCACTGTTGCACACAAGTATCCAGAATTTAGTTCCGATCGATTGGAAAGCTCAGATGTCAGCTGTACAGCCGGGAAGCTTTGCACCGCAAAAGCTGTTTTTCGAGGATTTATGTTATCGAAGAGATAAACAAGCCTATCTCATTGTTGTCCTTTCTTATCACCATTTTTTACGGTCACGATAGTAATAATCACCGTTGATTGCTACCATAATCCTCACTATTGCAATCATCGTCATCACCAGTCATCAATTTCCATCACTTCCACCTATCACTATCATCTCGACCATAACAGTATCTCACCACATCTTACTTTAAGAACTTCTAAAACACCAGGAATAAAAAATAGAAATCTCACCATGCTGAGGATGTTACCCTCAACTCAACTACTAATAGGGATTTGACGGATGAGCTAAGTGGATCAAAGAAAGTTCTTTTATTCTAGTCATCTCAAGTTCCACTTTTTCTCATTCTTTCTTCATTCGATTGCCAGGAAACAACTGCGTCTGCATCCGCACTTTATTTTTGACAAGAATTGAATTTAAATCACATAAACTAGAATAAATCTCACTATACAATATGGTACCCTAGCAATTTAAGACGACAAACAATCATATTTACAGCTTTTTCCATCTTTCATTGGGTTAATTACCATCATCGGTGAAAAACAACAGAAAATCAAGTGGCTAGAATGATCACTTATTTCACAAACATTAAAAGAGCTGATTTCGCTGATAAGTTGAAGCTTGCAAAAATTCAGTGAAAAAAAAAAAAACAAATGACTTGAATCATGGGCAAATTACGAACTTCAACTTCAAGTCTTAATATAAAGTTATAATAGAAAATATGAATCATATTTCAAGGTGGGATATGATAAATCAAAATAAGGACGAATTTTTAAACAAAAATACATTCACCCGCACAAAAGAAGGCACAAAAAATCAAAAATTTTGAAGGAAGGAGAATCAACTAGGAAGTAAATTATTTCATTTTCCTTATTGTAATGGCAGCTTAAAGGTAATGATTTCCACCAGAGGTTAATTCTTTTTACTTCAAACACATCTGTAAATTTGCTGAGGAATTAAGATCTTGAAGCATTCAAACAAGGTCGATTAGCCATTTTGTAAATTTTATTGCTGAATTACCGGTGAATTCGAACCACTTTTCAAAAATTCATTCTCGAAACGGTCTAGGTCTGTGTTCAAAAACGACGTTTTCCCTCTGAAATATCAAAGGTTTCACAGTGTTCTTATAACTGAATTCAAATTATATCATCAGAAGTACGATAGAACGAAACGAATAATTCCTTTGGAGGGCAACAACATCAGAAAAAAAAATATTCGAAAAGTAATACCGATTTTTAAAACTTCAAACAATCACTAACAATAAAATGAAGAAACCAATTTATATATTGTAATTTGTCTAAAATTCCTCGGACAACTACTTTATTTTTTATCATTGCTCGCAATTAAATTGAAACGAAAACACTAACAAAAGGCTAAAGTAAAAGGCTTACTTTATTGTATTAAGTCCCTTAGTAACATGATCGATTTTCCCAATTTCTTTCCTTATATTATCAAGTTCTGTCTTCATTTCCTGATGCACACCACCCACTGTACTTTTTAAACCTCCAAGCACTTGTTGCATTTCCCTTCAAAACATAATTTATTGCATGGTGATCAGTTGACAAAATACAAATGGACAGACTGCTACCTCAAAGGCAAATAATTTGCTCCTTTAAGGGATCGCTAATAAACTAAAATATAGAAGGACTGATAGATGCTAATAAACTAAAACAAGTAGTTCAATTAAATAATACAGAATTAAAACAACAGCACTTCATGCTCAGTGTGTGTTAGTCTGTCTCCTTGCCTAGTTTCTGTTCTCCAGTGACGCCGTATGAGAATAACATCTATCAGTCCCTCTATCCCAATCTGAACACCAGCGAAACATAGCATAACAAACTTCCCATCACTTTGAAATGAAAGAGAGAACTTCAACGCTACATACTTCAGTTTAACTGTAGTTTGAATCTATTTTGTTGGGGTAACGTTATTTTAACTGAATTCAGGCGATAACTAACCTTAAAACTTGTGTTTCACAATGCGATGTATGTGTTGCTGCAACATTACGCATCCTTGCACTTAGATGATGACGAAACTGGTCTTTCAAATGCTGTTCTTTTGCGCCAGAATTCCAACGCCAATACTCCAAAGCATACAAGCCACCATAAAGCCCCACTCCAGCAGCAATAAAACGCCAACTAACCGTCTTGGAAACCTAAAATGAGAAAATTTTCAAAATGTCATCAAACCCAAACTTTATGATATTTATGAGTCCAAATGATATTTAAACAATAATCACTGCTGCAATGTTAATTACGTTATTGTTATTGCAATGATTTGTTAAAATGAAGTCTTGCACAGAGGTCGAGCTAACAGCAGTTACTACTTCATTCAGTTCCATTACCTTAGTCAAAGAACAAGAACAACAGCAAATAAATTAAAATGAAAAACTAAATTTCCAAAATATGCAAGAAGTAATCTTATTAAATCAAAATAATTTTATCAAAAAAGATTAGAGAACTAACTATTCCGCCAATAATGAGAAGACCAAGTCCACCATTAGCAACATAACCAATTGAAGAAAGTAGAAATTGAGCCATTACGGCATTTTCATGTGAATCAGCAGCTCCTATTATCTGCATATCTTCCTGACAATTTTGTAGTGCAGGTCCTTCACCAACTTCTATATTCGTTTGTTTTTTGTAGTTTTTCTAAAACAGAACAGCTCCACATCCAGACACACATTTCCTTAATAAAAGATCCTCCCTATTTTATAATCCACTAACTTCCAACGAAGTTTACAAGATTTGCGCAATTTCAAAGCAAGTTAATAATAAAACAAAACTTGCCTGAAAATAAGGAATTTTTCGTGATCGAAATATTTCTGGATAATCTGAGATATTGTGCAATCACAACAAACAAAGTTCATGTTCATTTGACAACTAACCAGTTCAACAGAAAACCTTTCTCGATATATCATTAACATTTATATGAAACCACTTCCAAAATGTTTCATGCTATGGCTAAGTTTATTACTCCGATAAGTTAGCATAAATCCCAGAACTCAAAACACTCACGAAAACATCAAGTAAAGGTTGACTCCCCACAGCAGTTACAGGTTTTCCTAATCGATAAGCATTGATCCGTCTAATTATCGCTGTAACACCGAATGAGAACCGGAATTCTAAGTCCTCCCGGAAATCTTCCATCAGTGATGGACAATTGATGCAGATCGAAAAATTAAACGGAGGTCGATATCGCCAAACCTGGAAACCAGAAATTATATCCAGCATAAATAATAAACATAACGTAATAAAAGATAATTTTTTCCAATTGCTATTTTTGTTCCAGAAATTCAGTGAAAAAATGACGAGTAGATATTCGATATTCAGAGATCCAAATCAACTGACAATCAAAATACGATTCTTGTTTTGAGGAGCTCATGTTATTAGCCCACTAAAAATTACTTGAAAGTTAATACCTGTTCTAGCTTCTTAGTATAAGGTTCAGCGAGTATCTGATTAACATGCACTGAAATGAAATAACTCAAAAATATTCCTTCCAGAACCGAAACTTTCACTTCAAGTTGTATAGCACCAACAAACTTATCGGTTGTTTGGGAATCATGCTCCATATCAAATACATAAAAACTGAGATATGAAATAATTAAATCCAGTCTAATGGATCAAATCATATAATCCTAAAAAATATCAATAATGTAATATATTTATGAAATATTATCGAAAACGTACGATACATTGCATTTTCTAAATTCCAAATACGTTGCATGAGACCTCTTGTGCAACGAGCCTCCAAATCTTCCGTCACTACTTTATCGACAAAATCAGCCAAATTCTGCAATGGAAATGAGACAATCGAAAGCTAATAATAAGTATTCAAATTTCGTAATTGATGTTGTGAAACTGCCAATTAATACTAACTTTTTTATAATCTCTAATAGAAACAGGTTCATCGATAAATTTCTCATCGAATCTGTCAATGATTGACTCCAGCTTTTGCATTTCTTCGTAGAAATCCGCCGAAACTTTTAAATGCACCTGAAAAGAATGACACAAGTATGATTTGCTGTTCGCTCGTATAGAATGCTTAGATAGAGAGGTTATAATTAATTATAATGATAATACTGAGCTTATAATTTCAAAAATTAGGATAAATATACCTCATTTCTCAGTCTTTGTGATTCAACAACTGCAAATCGTTCGAATTCTTTCCAGTTGTTTAAGCATTCCTTAAATACTGCTTCTTTCCCTACATAATCCGCTTGTAACTCAACTCTGAAACTCTGCTGTAAAAGAATAGTAATTCTCAGGAGGACAAAGGACAAAACTTGCTATTAAATGTAAAAAATATCGATGGGCAGTAATAAAATGTGTACTGCAACTACCAAATGCGCGTATTTCCTCTACCACTAAAGAGAATTGAAATCTCACGTTCGCTGTTATTATTCATTATGATAGTAGAAATTATTCATTATGATAGTAGAAACAGCGGAACTGTCAATAATCAAAAGAAATGGATATGCACAAGGAGTTATCTTCTGGTAATAAACAATCAGTTTTTTTACATATTGAAAAAATTTGCAATTTAATCCAAAATAAAATTTGCGGATTTTTTTT
Source organism: Setaria digitata (assembly GCA_003640385.1). Taxonomy (NCBI): domain Eukaryota; kingdom Metazoa; phylum Nematoda; class Chromadorea; order Rhabditida; family Setariidae; genus Setaria; species Setaria digitata. The sequence continues at coordinate 26,203 of RCAB01000277.1, forward strand.
ATAGTTATCTAAACTTACTTTCTGCTGAGAGTACTGCTTTGTACAACATCGAGATTATTTCTCATTGCTCCCACAATTTCGCGAGCTCTCCGTTCATGAGCTTCAAATTTGGTGCTAATTGCTGATTTTGAAATGAGTCTCTGAAATCATAAAAAGAATTACCTTTCATAATGAGACTCAACGTACTATTTCACACTTTTATTAAATTTCTCGTGTTTTCTTTTTATGGCAACATTTTTTTCATACCATCAAATCCATTCATTCCTACCTCAAACTGGGCTTCGAAATTGCAGAACTCCATAGATCGATACTGATGTCCTTCAACTTGATAAGCTGAAATTACAAATTATCTTTGAAGTCTCTTTTTGCGACCTTTCAACGAAAATCAATTGTAGAAAAGTTAGCACTAGTTCTAAACACGACTATTATAGAAATAAGAATAGGGGAGAACTACTAGAAGTTTCGTAACACCGTTGTGAGAAGTATAATAGCTTTTTAAATATAAAGGAAACAAAACCTTACCATGTCGTATTAAACCTTGTTCTTTCAATCGTACATCCAGCATTTCACGTGCTGATATGAAAAATATGCGATTTGCGGCTTCTGATTCACTGCATACTCTAAGTTCGTTCACAAGAAATTGCTTAAACCGTGTCATGTGTTGCTCTCGAATCTGAAACATGACGAAATAAATATACGAACATGAAGAAGGAGAATACACATAAAAAAAAGAAAAAAACTCAGTGAATTTTTACAAGGTAACTCCACAAAGGAGGGTGAAGGTTAAAACAATTTATTTGAATATTCTGAAAAACTAAAGTCTCATCAAGAACTGAAATTTGAAAAAAAAAAAAATTCTCTAGTGAGCACAACACCAACTCAACTTTTCAACCTGTTGCATATTTTCCACTTCGGCTGCACTTGCATCCCAGCGATTGTTAAGGATGAAGATATTCGGCCTACTCAGCTTTGCACTCACTCGGTGGAAAAAACTTTTTTCAGCCTGCGTAAGAGTCGACTCAGCATTACAAACCAACACGAAAACATCTGCATCCATACAATGCTTGTCAATCCAACTATCAAATTCCGGTGACAAATCCACACCAGGACTGAAGAATTTCATGATCATCTTGATAGTTCTATAATCTAGTTTTTTCTCTTTTCTACTACCGTAGAAATTGCAACCAACTAAACAGAACTTCTGAATTATGTAAACTCGAAGTTCCATAAGATCAGAGAGGAAATACAAATCTAATTAGAGCGAATTAGCAGGTTTTAAAACATGATTAATGGGAACCCGAAAAGCCAACCTGTCGACAATAACAACATCGTTTTGAAGTAAACGTGACGCCGATTTTGGATAAAAAACGCGTAAAAGCGAGTCCTGACCCATTGCGGTAAGTGAAACATTACTATCACTCATTGCATGCCCCAATCTTTGCAACTGCTCAATATCTATGCGCTCCGATGAATCCTCGTTTAAAACAAATTTTTCATCATCTGGACTTCCCTCTACCTAAAAGCGTGATTTTCTGATTATACTCTATTACAGGTTTAATCCTTTCATACAAATTTCGAACTTTCAGTAGGAATAATATAGGTAAAATGATTAACCTGTAAGAAACAACAAGTCGTGTGTCCCATTCCCTGTGGCAATACCTTAGCATGCAGCATAGCATTAATTACCGAGCTTTTACCATTGCTAGTTCTGAAAAAAAGGCACCAATCTGTCATATATATAAGCTTTTAGGTGACAAATATTCCTTTAAAGTTAAAAAGAATTAGACATATGTTATCCAACGAAGTCAAACAAAATTTACCTTCCGAAGAAAACAACTTTCATAGTATCGCGCATAAACATATCACGAATTGTTTTGATACTATCCTTGAAGCGTGCAACTTCCTGCATTTGTTCATCTGGTATGCTGCCACTGTCACTTAGAATTTCTAAATTCAAAACATATGAAATCTTGGTTTCTCAGATTATTTTTCCTGAAAATGTGAAAAAACAAAAGTAGGAGAACAAGTAATGATGAAAAAGTGAAACTTAGGCTAAAGTATCAAAGCAAAATTCATTTTTTTTTATCAAAGCTGTGAGACAACTTAGAAGGAAAACTGAATCGTTGATTTTGAATTTTTTTTAAGAAACTTCAGGCCTAATTTAAATGAGCAGTAGTGCTGCTTCACTGTAAGGACGGATGAAAAAAGAAAAAAAAGATAACACGATCCTTCAGGCTCTCATCATTGAAGCGGAAGAAGAGAAGATACGGTAAAACGGAAGTATACCGTTATAGAAAAGGGAAAGATCCGTAATATAAGACTCCAATTCATTGTAAATATCACCAATACTAGCTTTGGCTTCTGTAAACCGTTTCAGTGGTTCGCCATTACTTCGTCGATAACTCATGCCTATAACAATTCCTTTGTTTAGAAAGAAAAGAATCAAAAAGCATGCGGTTGAAGCATCTTTTAGATGTCTTCAAAGTTTATTGTTCGAAAATCTAAAAGCTGACCAACCGCAAAGTCAAAAAGAAAAGAACTTTACTACTGCAGGAAAAACTCGAAGCAACATTCGAAAGGAAACAACATGCAACTTGCCTGACTTGGTATCTCGCGGCGTAATCTGATGATATGCTGCTAGAGAACCAGACATGTTACGATCAACTAAACGTTGAATTCGCTATTAATTCCTGAAGAAATGTAACAAAATGAGTCGAGTAAAGAAGGCTTGAGAAAGAAAGTCATGAAGGAACGAGAATGTAGAATCCACGTGACGTGTAGAAGGAGAGATGCTAGGGAGAGAGACGCACGACAGCGTGAGAGACGCTGCCCAGCTCACGGAACACGTAAACACCAGCAACAAGCTCACTGAAAGTCCTTCACACCAAGCCAGTCTGGACTGTTCCGACTTGCGATTGTTATTCGACTCCCAGCCTGTTGTTCTGGTTCTCTGGTGATAACGGGATGAGGGTGTCTCAGTGCTTTTGTTTTGCAGTGTTTCCTTAACTTTTTTATCAGTCTTTATCATCTCTTTCTTCTGCGGCTCTGTCGATCTAAAGTTCTCTGTCATTGATAACTCAATAGCTGGAACGACCAACCAAGACATACTTTCCTTTATTTTCCTTTTATTTCCCACATATGACTTTCTTCTGCTCTTTCCCAATTTTTGATAAGGGATGACTATTGTGATAATTTCCCTTGATAACGTTTTTCTCTTTATTCGATAGCTATAAGGTAAGGTGTGATGTAGGTCTTCTTAGATTATTTGTTGTAAACTACAAAAGAAGTGAAAAGTTAAAGAAAGTCTTATCAATTATGACAGCATTACCGTACTTGGAGAATATCATATGAATTTCAGTTTCCTGGTACTTGAATAACTTGAATAACTGGATGAACGAGGAAGATTCAGACGCTGAGGTACCTCTTTATTCCCATTCTCCCTTCCTTTTTTTTCTGAAATTTATTCAACAGCTGGTGTTTGATTTATTAAGTGCAGGGACTAAGTGATGAGAATCTAAATTTTTATTTTTCTTTTTCCAGTTTTGATTATCAAGTATCGTGTAATTGTATGTAGAATTGGAATCGATCCAGTTTCCATTTCTTATCAGCGTATAACGAACAATTCAAAAGAGTGTAAAAGAAGCAGTTAGCTTGTTATGGAACGTTGAATTTGTTATTTTATTGGTGTTAATTCGAATTTAGAATGCCAATGGAATAACAGGGAAAGCGCTTGTGTGTCATCATACATCAGTGGTTGAAAGAGGGAGAGAAAAGTGGCGGATTGATGTTTCAAGTGAATCTAGCCGATTCACTATTCCTCATGGTATACAGGCATTTCGGGTCACTGTCGAGGATAATATACTGATGAACAACACCAGGAACATCCTGAAAGTTCTCGAAAAAACGTCAGCATTTTTAAATTAGTTTGGCGATTCGTTAACATTTTTTTGAAAGTGATCGTTTTTGGAATTTTTTCCATTTGTATTACACGAGTTCATAGTACGCGTCTTTTGTTCCTCTCGGTTGTAACGTTTTCTAAATTTTCGCTGTATGAAGAAAAATGTTCGGTGCTCTTAATAAAAGCTTATAAAGTTTATAAAAAATTTAGATGCAACGTTTTCCAAACTGCTGAAGTAAGGAATGACTGAAAATTATTAAATACGAGATTTTTTAGTCTTTATTTCAGACCCGGCACACACAAAGTTAAAATCACGGAACAAGAACTCATCAACCATCTTCTAAGGCAAAATTTCCGAATCATTTCTAACCATCACAACATATTAAATTTATATATTAGCCATCTATTCATTTGCTACGACAAATTTTTGAATTCTTTTTTTTTGCTGTTATAGTTTTGTCCTTAAGCATGACGCAATGACAGAAGCTGTAATTGGGACAAAAAAGCAGATAAAAGTTTTTTTCAAGTCGAAATTCATGCTTTTAATTAACAAGAGTCGCATATTCAAGATTTACAGGTTAAATTGTAATTCACTACTTTTAATTTTATTTGGCTTTTCTTGCTTAAAAGTAACCAATATGGCCATTTCAGAATGCTGGACATTAATAGAAATTGTTCATTTTTGATACCGAAGCCCTGTGGTAGTTACGAATTAGATGACAGTTACTGCCTCAGTGATGGCATTGTGGAGCAGACCGAGGTAATAATGTTCAGTATTTGATTTTTAAAATATTAGAATAAGTGATCTGTAATTTTTATTATTTTTTTTCTTTTAGAGAAGGATTAATTTAAAATTTTCCTGCTAGAAATGAGCTTTAAAAATCAGAAATAAAGGAAACGGAAAGACTTTAAGCTTTCAGATTGGTACATACGTAGTGCCACTTCTGGAAGCACATGCTCAACTCATAGCCTTGATAGCTTTTAGTCAGAAGGATCACGTCCAGTCACAGGTCGAGCAAGTTCTTCAAGAATTCGTTTTGGACTTTCTGAGTAGGCATACTCGAGCTATTGGAGACCTTTACAGCAGTGATATGCTGAGTAGGTCTAGTACTTTTATTTCTTTACTTTCGGATAAAGTTAAAATCTTTTAAACTAAACAAGTGACTTTTAGTTGAAATTACGTATTTCATTTGAAGAAGTCTTACCTAATATTTCATTGCATTGTAGTTTTTCCGAAGTTTTTTTCGTATTTGTTGTGAAGAAAAATGCAGCTGGTATTAAATCATATGCCAAAAATCATTATTTAGCTTGTTTAAATTCAGTGGTCTTGTAAATTTTCAGACTTGCGCACTCTTTTTCATTCAATTCGAGATGAGATTCTCGCACTTTCTGTTGTTTATAATAGTTTGTCAGTAATCCTCACTGCTGATATTTGGAATTATCAAACTGTTGATTGCTTTCTGGATCGTTTTCTCGCCACAATCCTTTATACAGAATTACGACCTTATGTTGTGGTATGATTTCTTCTACGTTTATTCCGTTAGAAAATTTTTAGGTGAAATATTTTTTTTTTTTTTTTTTTTTTCAGAAGGAAGTTGTTGGACGACTGCAGCATGCTCTCCTAGCAATTTTCGAACGATACTTTGATCGTTTATTCAGTACTGGTGAAATTGATCCCGTGCTTGAAAAGGAATTTATTTTCCAAAGGTTACATTTTCATCCATGACTCAGTACAGCTTTGCTTTTGTTTTTTGTCTTTCTTCGTAAACCGTAAAATGTAAAACTGGAATATTTTAATTTTGAATTTAAAGCCGTAATAATGCGCGAAATTTTAGCGTGGAAGATAGCATGGTAGTTCAGGCAAGGCGTACTCGGTGCTCCTTTTGGTCTAAACTTTTAATCAAATATGTTGAAAATGGTGCTTTGAATGCTCGTCGCTTGCGTACGGGTAACTGTGATTATGAGGCACCTAATAGTAAGCTTTAGTTAACTAAATTTCTCTTGATCGGTCTTTTTCTATTGTAAACATCCTTGAAATCTGTTAATTACATTTTACGATGATATAATTAAAAAGTCAAGATTCATACAGTTTCGGCTCTCCGACAAGCAGGAAAATTACATTTTTCTCATTCTGTCATTTAGAATTAAAGTTTATTGCAGAATTTTCGGTTTACTTGAGGAAAGCTCTGCGAATGAAAGACGGTGGTTGTTCTTTTATTACCGCACAAAAAATTACACATAGTATGGAATATGCGTGTGAGAGATGTGCAAAAAATAACTCTTCAATTCTTTTCCGCTCTGTTTTAGAAAATGATTCATTGTCCCAAATTTTGAAACAGATAGAGGTTAGCATAGTTTACTTTTCAATCATGATAAGATCATTCTAGATTTTATTAGTAATGTTCACAGATTTACGATTTTGTTAATGTTCATCTTCTTGTTATTTATTGAACAACTGACTCGACCGTAACCGGCATACAGAAGAGCACGAAACATCTAAATTATCAGAAAGGAAGGTTACTTAGCTAATATTCTACGAAATTTGTAGTCGGTTTATACGGGTTTTGCTGTCCGCGAAATGGCATTTGATTTATTCGGAGCAACGCGCACGTCACAGCACTGCAGTATAGTATTGTCCTTTCAAAACAGTTTACAACTGTCTGGTTTCCCGTCTGAAGTTTGCGAGAGATGGACCATTTGGTGTGACAGTGGCCTTCTGAATGATTTAGTTATCAAACCTCAGGTTTTTTGATCTTAATTATCCGTTCGATTTTTAAATTATTTTATTTTTTTACTTCTGACCAAACATTTCAGGATAGTTTTACGCATGCACTGCCTTGTGCATGAGGAAAATGAGAATATTTTTTAAAACTAAGTTTGTTACCTCTATATAAATGACTTTATGGGATTTATAATTGTTCACATTTAGCTTTGAAGTTTATTCTTCATATTTGTGGATTTATTCATTTATCCTAATCACTAACTCGTTGCTCCACTAAAAAAAACCGAAAAACATTCCTCTATAATTTTAACAAATCATTTACTTTTAATTGTTCAGAATTGTTCTAGCTTTCCTGGCCAATATATTATTTAATAGAAGACAAACTTCTCTCCACTCTCAATCAGTGTCTTCGTTTCTTGCTGCGGTTATTACAAGCGCAAGAAGCTTTATCAGCAGTTCGAATAGATTGTGAGTCTTTGGAGCTTATATTTTTTGTGGCTGTTGCATTTTTTATGCTTGATCTGTGTCATATTTCTTTCCTGAGCTGAGCTCTTCATGATTCTGTTTGTTTATATTGTGTTTTTGACAGATATTTGTTCCTGAAACACGCAGTTGGTTTAATTAGCAAATTCTTCTATAACAGATAAATTTTTCTTTTTTCTGCTTTTCCGTATTGCGGTAATTATTTTCAGTAGTTGCGATGAAGGAACTTACCATTAGTCGACAGAGGCTGAACCATTTGATATGCTTTATCGCACAACCGCTGACTGCAATATCAGAAATTTTTTTCACTCATGTTTTTTTTTCCCCATTATTTGTAATAAATACAAAGAAAGGAAAAATCATGTATTTTGGATAAAAAACAATATTAAAAGTTATGTTGAAAGTGCGGGTTATTTTAGCTGCAAGCCATGTTGACGAAGAAATTTGCATTAGTGGCGGGATCGAAAACTTTGGAAGAAGCACAACATATCCTAAAAGATCTGGATACGCATCTGACCAATTTAATTACAAGGTGTGATTAAATTAAATAGAAGTACTTCTTTATGCTTTAGCAATTTATTAACATGGTGGTGAGTTAGATTACCTCCAGAAGTGGATCACGTGCTTTAATTCACGATGCTATTACAAAACTGTGCGACCGGGCAACAGAAGTTGAATTACGTTTGCGAATGGATGCTGTTGGCTTACATGATGTTGAAGAAATGTTGAAAGTTGTCAAACGAGAAAAAGACTTGTTGGTTGGCCTGGGTCGTTCGATGCATGGTACCATATTCACCTTACTTCAACCGCTGCTAAGCTAATGAATATTTGTTTGCAATCATGTTTTTGAAATACGGGTTTTTTCATGATGATCTTAAAATCGTCTTATGTTGTCATGAGGTTCTTTAATCATTTGTAAGATCCTTTCCTGTTTAATAAATAATCTGTGAAACTTACATTTTCTTTGCTGTTCAACTCTTTTTTCATAAATTTGCTTTTCCACCCTAAGTTGTTTCCGAATATCTGAGATAATATACTTCTTATATCTGTACATTTGTCAAGGTTTTTCTTATCTAAACCAAATATTTTATTCAATGATATTATGTTGATTTAACTGCTCTAAAACATTGATTATTATAAAATTTAAACTAGAATGAAACGACTTTCAACTAAAGATGATTTCCAGATACTGCCTCAACTATCATAACGGACGGGAATTAATATAATTTAAATAATTGTATGAAAAATATAATCTATGGTACTTTCTGTGTTTGTAGTATATTGTTTACTTTACTTTTTAAATATTGAAGTAATAAAGTTGCTGTATTCTGACGAGTAGTTAGTCATTATGAACGTGAGTTGCGTGGAAAATTTTTGCATCACAAATGGTAGGAGATGTGGAAGAGCCTTCATTAAACTCACATTTGAATGGTTTGCTTTCTTATTGCTTTATCACACTTCATAGTGTTTAATGGATAAGTGATGAAAGATAGGAGGAAGGATGAAATGTCCAAAATGTAGTTTAATATGTACAGTTGACGTTTTACCGTAGTAGTGATTTATTTGTTTGCTCATCATCGCTTATCTAAAAAATCACAGTGGAATTAGAAGTACGAAGATTTTTAAACTGCATTTCAAAGGAATTTTTATCTGTAAAAAATTGATAGCACCTGTAATCGGGTCTGTTTGATGTCGAGTACTAGGAATGTTTTATTTCAAAGAAAAAATTCATTTCCTGAGAATGCTAGTTTGTGGCAGTGTTTCTTTTTTTGAAACACAACTTCTTAAATTTAGAGTACTTCTAAGCAAATAAAATTCATATGCGATGCTAAATCGTATTTTATTTGCAAAAAAATATCACAACATAGCGGAATAGTGCATTAGAATTAGCTTTAATCGTTCATTTGTTGTTAGTATCTTTTTCCAGGAATACAATTCAAGGTTGACACCTGCAGATAACATCCCCTGATGACACTAGCTCAATCTTGCTTTTCAATTGGCTAATAATGAGAAATTAAGTCTGATTAATACAAATAGTAAAGCTGAATTACTATTTCATCCTACGATATTTTTATTGAATATATTTGAATTCCTTAATTGAAATACTGATCGTTTTTTTCAGTCATATTTATGTTACTTTATCATTTTAAATTTTTTGTGAAAAAAAAACTTTCAGAAAGTTCAAACCTTTGAAAAAAAAAAGGAATCACATAGAATGAGCTCTCTGGTTTTTTTTTTTTTTAATTTTTAAATTCAACCCTTCAATTTTATAAAAGAATACATTTTTTGAAATTTATATTCAAATTTTTTTTTTTGGATTAAAATACGGTTTGAGGGAGAAATGGTAGAAGGATTTCACAAAAGGGTTTGAACAAAAAAAAAAAAAAGAAAAAAAAAACTGAAGGGAGCATTATTGCAAAGAAAATATTAGCTGAAATATTCAGATTTGTTGACTAAAAGTTCATAAAGAGCGCTTAAAATTTATTGAATAGCCTTTCTTTGTCAATCCTTTGCATTAATTAGCTGCAGAACTGTAAACTGTCATTTTCGCTTAATTAATTAATTAAGATGCGGTGGTGGTGATCATTTGACAAAAGAGCTTTGTTTTTGTTAAATTCTTTTAAGCTTTTTGAATTTTCTTAATTTTAATACTTATCAACTTCTTCTACGCCATATTAGCAGACATTAGTGATTATTACTGGATTGTATCCGTTTTATCCATTAATTTCTTTGGTCTTGGTCATCTTCGAGAACTCAGTAAACAAATGAACTAATAATTACTCACATAGTATTGTAAAGTAGTTGTTACTCATTCTCGACATTGTAACTTGCTCAGTCGTTCTCGAGATTTTAATTCGCTTTCATCATCCCCGAGATTACATCCCGCTCTCATCCATCTAGACTAGCTGTTGAAGGCAATTTTACTAATAGCATCGTTGTTCAGCCCCTTTTTTCCACTTCCTTACCACTTCCTCCTTTTCACTTACCGAATTCTTTCACTTCTCCACTTCCAGAATATAACTTTCTTATTTCAGTATTTCTCTGTTTCAATATTTCCGTCTTTCACTGTTCTAGTATTTCGGTATTTAAGTAATATTTGCTAACATTCATGTCAATTTGTCGAATGGATTAACAGTACTTTAATATTTTCACCTGTCAATGCACCAAAATATCAAGCTATCATTCAATGGTTCGTACTGGAAACAAATATTTATCACGATCTATATTTTTACTACTCGTAATAACCATACATATCATCAAGGTTTGTTGCCTTTTTCGGAAATGTGAAGAGTTTACTCAAAATTGAATTTTTGTAATTGAGAAACGCTATGTTAAGATCATCTTGCTGAATTAAATTTTTCCTTTTAGTATTATAATCAATAGATGAACTACTATTTAAAAAAAACCGATCTTCCTTTAATGTTAAAAAATTTAGAAGTTAGCCTCCCAATACGAAAATGTTGATTTTCGAAAAAAAAAAAAAAAAAAGAAAAAAAAAAGAGAGCATAAATTGTTTCATAATTAGCAAAAATTTGTTGCACGTCTCATTTTATTTCCCACTAATTTTTTCCTGCAAATGATAATTAATATGACTGTTTTCTTCCTTCATAAATTATTTACCAAAATATTCTTCTAAATTTCATCAGATCATTTTCAGAAGTTTAAGTTGATTAAAATTTAATTTACGTGATAAAAATTTTTGTCTCGCAAAAAATTTCTTTTAGCTTTTTCGAAAAAAAATCCTTTCATTTTTGTCAATAATTTCAAAAGATACAGCTAAGCAAAAAAAAAAAAGCTCTTTTTTTTGGCTTAACGGAAAGAATTTTAAATATCCCTATATAGCACAGAAAAGAGTTTTTCAATTATTGCCGTCTTAAACGATTATTTCGAAATTTAACGACCGCGCCAGCAAGCACAGACAGAAATTATTTCAAGCATAAAACTCACATTTTAAAATAAACCAAATAGCTATGATGTTAAGAAGAGAAGTAGACAAATGTGTTGTGAGTTTATTTCGAAAAATCATTGAATAACGAAATTGTATTTCTGAATTCAGTGAATTGCCGCGGTGATCTAATCTTTCCGCTCACTTCTGTGAGTGCGAAACAAATGCAAATTACTTTCTCTCCTTGAAATAGACTACTGAAAGAGCTATGGAAGAACGATATGCCTTAAAAATTTAGAATCGAGAAATAATTTACTACATATCGGATTTAACCTAGGAAACAATAAAATAAGGATTGGATTATCTTATTATCGTAAGATTGGATTATAATCTATGAACATAGATATTACTGAAAAGCTTTTTAAGCCTTTAATGTCGAATATAAATATAGTAACTGATTATGGATTTGAAAATAACAATGAATTGATAATTGTTTGTCAGTGTTTTGAGAGTGACCATATTGGAAATAATTTGGAAGGATTTTTGAAAAACTGGGTTTCGAAATATTTTTATTAACTTAAAATTTTTGTCTTCTGTCATTTTTTCCACGATAATCACTTGTGTGAAATGCGATAGTATTATCGAGAGATTTGAGAGCATTGCTGATAATGATAATTGGAAAAAACTCTCGGATCTGTGAAAAATTTCAAGTCCTTAATTCAAATGGATTAGAAGGCAGAAGAAGAGGAATGGAAATAAATAATGAGGGGATTCTGAAACTTATAAGAGGATTCTGATAGAAGTGGAAATTTTTGCAGCAGTGAACATTCATTGAATTGTAGTGCTGTGATATACCGCCCGATCTTTGGTGTGATAGCTACGAATCGGCAAGACGATGCAATGTCGCTTATCAGTGTGATCAGTTCCGACAAACAAAATTACCAATAAAGCTAAGCTTGTACTATGAAGCTTTATGTCCATATTGTCAACGTTTTATCACAAATCACCTTGGCAACATTTACAATCAGTTCCGAGGACTAATTGAGCTCGAAATGATACCATGGGGAAATTCAAAATTACTTCAGGTAACTATTTTCCGTAGCTTCAGCCTACCAATCATCTTCCAGTTAGCTATTCATTATTCTAATTTTCAAAGTCTTTAAAAGTGGACAAAAACGCTGCAATTATACTTAAATTTGAAAATAATTCTGGTCAAAATTTCTTTTTCACATATTTATTGCATGTTGAATGTAATCGATTTATTTGATTACTGTAATTAATTTTTGAATTAAAAAGGAGTTAATAAAATTGCGGTTTTCCTCCGTTGCTTCAAAAAGTCATTTTTTTTTTCAAACAACTAACCCTTTTCGTATAATTTTTATAAAACCGCAATATTATGCTCATTACTTTGATTAATGAATTTTTATGCATGGATTTATTAAGCTTACTTTAATTAATTAATTTATAGGAGTAAAGAAAGCACGTCATACACCTTGATCTCAAAGTAAATCACCTCATCCTTTTATATTCTATAGTAGATGAAAAAAAAGCAAAATTTATATAACTTTACAGATGCTACTGTAAAAAGAAAAGAAACGAAACAAAAAGTCAATGCTTAGTAATAATATAATTAGGTTCTCTTCCTTATTACCTCTTTACTAGCAGAGAGCCAAGAACTCACTAAATGCTTCAATCTAATAAAAAAAAAAAAAACTTCATTCCTAAATGCTGTTAGGAAAAAACTCTTCTAAATTTGTTTAAAGAAAGAATTCAATAAAAAAAATTGTAAATCAGCCACCTGGGGATGCTACTGATCACAAATTCTTAAACATTGAAGGAATCTTTTTGATAATTTTTTTTTTTTTTCAAATTTTTGCCTGACTTCATGCAGGCATTCGAAGGGAAATACTGAAATTAATCAAAAATTTTCTGTATTTACTAACTTCAGCATAATATTCTTTATCAACTGATAAAAACTGCTTCACATTCCTACCTTAATACTAAATTATTAGTTGCTGAAGTGATAATGAACTGACATTTCAGTAATACAGCAGATGCTACCAAATTTGGCATCTTTCCTTCTCTTATGGCTGATTAATTTTTCTAATTAAGCTTTGTTCTAGATGAGAAATTGTAGCAACGAGTTGAATTGCCGATTTATCAAATTTTAGCAGTTTTTTTTTTTTTTTTTTTTGGGGTGGGAAGCAAAATTTTTTTTATTATTATCAACGAAAAAGAGCTGTTTCAATTTTGACAAGTTATTTAGAACTAAAAATTATAGCATATTTTTGAAAAATCACTTATTTTGGACTTTTCTAAATCTTTTTTCTTTTTTTGTTTCATTTAAACAATACTGCGAAAATCAGGAATTCCTTCTTCTTCTTCTTTAAATTTTTTAAATGAAATAAAGAAAAACAAACAAATCGAAAAAAATTTATATTTCTACAAAAAATACCTTTCTTCCACTTCTGCATTTAGCCGATGAAGATACAAATAATACTTGGTGCTAATAAAAGTGGTTAAAAGTGGCGTTAAAATCAGTTTCCATAAAAATTTAGTAATTTGGAAATTTAAAAATCTTTTGAGATCTATGGAGATATTTGGATGGAACAGCTGCTTTACAAATAAATTACTTCACTATTCCAGAAGTCAATCACAGTCGAATCACTCCAATTTCTTTGCAATTTTCATTTCAAATTTGGGCATAAATTATTGCCTTGACATTTTGCTTTGTCTCTAAAATTTTTAGCACATGTGTCATTCTTACTGATGAAATTTTGTGTTAAAATTTGAAAAAAAAAATTATATGTGCAAATGTGCAGTTTAGTTGGAGAAAAAATGCTAATTTTTATTGATAAATTAAAATTTAAAATAAACTTCTCATAAAGAATAGAAAAATTACTTACAAATATTGTGATTATATATTAAAGGTATGATAATTCATATTTAATAAAGTAAATGAAAGTTATGATAAATAAATATTGCTACAAAGCTTGCTACTTAATGTTCAATTAGAATTAATTTACTCGTAGAAAATTGCATGCAAAATGCCAAGTAATAGTTTTTTGGTTGGATAATTTGTCAGTTTAAAATGTTCATACCCTCTATCATTTGCATTTCTCTTCCTCTTCCTAGCGAATGCGAATAATATATCAAAAATGAAATGTTGATGTTATAACTTATGAAATATTATCAAGTTTGATTAAGTAAATTATAAATTGCTTTTTAATTAAGCAAACTGAGAAATGTACTGCGCCTTCGTGGTAAAATATCTAAGCACACTAGGAGATTTTAACACTTTTAAGGAAAAAAATTTGATATAGAAATTTTCAATATTGAAAAGTTTATTGTGTCGTGTTGTATTGAACAAACGACTACCAGATGCTTTTGCATTCATTGGATTAATACTAGAATAGTGAAATTTCAGGGATCAATTGATATATAGAAATGAAATATTAGAGGTAGACAAGTGATTTTTCTGTGCAAAAGGTAACAAGGCATAAAAAATACTCATTTAAGTTCATTTAATTCAGAAATAACTTTTGAAATGAAGTGAAAATTTTGAGGATGGGTCGATACGATGTAGTCATGGATCAGTTGAATGTTCTGCCAATAAATTACAAAGTTGTGTATTGGAATATGCAAAAATGAAGCATGCCTTGGCTTTTATCATCTGTTTCGAGCGATCCCTTACCGATTCTGATGTCGAATCAGCTTTTCAATACTGCTCTAGTTTCATACGCAATCACTACCGACGAATAAGGTCTTCCATTTCTTTTCCTCAAAACTGTAGAGGAAAATTTCAAATAGTTTCTTTCTTGCTCATCCTCAATTCATATCATTTAAGCACCAGTCAAAGTGATGAAACTTCTTTTTTACATGGAGCCGAATGAGTAATTTTCGTGTATTTTTTTGGTGTGAAGAAGCAAAAAGAGAAGGAAAAAGCGATTAGGATGGAGGCATTGAAAGTGTCGTAGTAGCAAGTGGTCACGTGATAAATTTCAGACGTTGTTATGATTCTGAACGCGGCATTCAGTTACAACGTAAAGCGTTTCATCGCACAATGTCTGCTATGCCGAACCGTATATCAGAAGTACCGTATTTGCTCGTGAATGGTTACAGTCCAAATCCCGATTCGAATAATCTCAACATACATGCATTGCAGTTGTTGCTGAAGAAATGGAAGCGTATGTTTCGTGATGACTACTCAGTGAAATGATCCTTTCAACAAGTTATATGGCTGCTAATTAAATGGCACAATTTCTCAGCCCCTAATCAGCATCATATTTTGACTCTTATATGATATTCTCGCTATCCATGATTCTCTGAATACTACCCCAGTTCTTGTCAATTGCGTAATTTGGACTTCGAAAATAATTCATAACAACTTTTGCTTCATCCTATGTAAGAACTACGTAAAGTTTGCTTTGAAAATGTTCAATTTTTTTTTGAATATGCATTTACTCAAAGTAATTGAAATTTTATTGAGGAAAAAATCTATTTTCCGAAAAAATAAGTTATTTCTTAGCAAAAAATTTTGCAATTCTTTCTCTCCAGTTGAACTTACTGTGCAATTTTCTTTTGCGCAATACTCGTAGTACAGAGAATATTTTAACCTTCGAAATAAACCTAAAGATTACTGCTTAATTATCGACAGTGGTTACTACTGTTCTCATAGAAATTTCATTTCACACCATCTTCTGGATCAAACAATCCTTATGAATCATAATTTATGTAATAATCCCACTACAATGCCATAGAAGTAGAAGGAAATATTAGAACTTTAATTGAATCATACCTGAAATCTCTAGCTAATTGAGCAGTGCTATGATATCCTTGGAACAAATGCCACTCAAGTAACAAAAAATTTGCTAAACAATTACTGTTTTTAAAATCTTGATTATTCTGGAAGATCAACTTTCTCCGATGTAATTTAACGTACCAGAGCGGAAATCGCCTATTGTTTGGAAATTAAACGGCAAAGTGTGTGAAGAGAGGGGATTGCAAATGATTGCCATCAAGCAGGACAGATCTTATTCATCCATAAAAATTCTAAATCGACTGTCTCAACTTAGCAGTCACTTGTCATCCATTAACTGACCGAAGTTATTTATGGGATCTTGCAAGAACTTTTTCAGAAAAAATTTTTTGCCTCAAAATATGGGACAAAAACTTATTTCAACTTCAATAACGGATAGGATTGGTGAGTAGGAAATAATCAAATAGATGAAACCCACAAAGTAATTTGAGGATGCATCATTACACATATCATCATCTATGAGATTACTATTTGATATTAAGGAAAACTTGAATGAAAGGACATCGCACCTATAAATTAAACATGTAAACTTCGCAATACAAAATGGAACTTCGGGAATTAAATGGCATTAATAATTGTTCGTGCAAATCTTCAAGTGCAGAGGTTAATCTCTTTACTTCACTTTTCAAAAACTACTCATTAACTTTCTACAGGATGAGACACATTTGATAAATGTTCTCTATCTGAAAAGATGGCTTTTACATGCACCGTAAAGAATTAGTTCGAATTTCATAATTAAAACAGTTTATAGAGTTTTCAATCTTTTTTTGGTTTATAGAAGATGTGTTATTAAAAGAGGAGACCAATCAATCAAAAAAAAAAAAAAAAATTGTCATAAATCCTGACAGAATAAACTTCATTCTGTTCATCACATCAGCATAAAACTTCCTGACATTCAGGCCTAGTTTATTTTCTTCCCTGATTGCTTCCCTAACTGCACTGAATTTGGTAAACTAATCCAATAGGTTACTATTATTACTATAATATATATAAAATTTGTTTTATACTCACATATANTAGTAATCCTAAACTAATCCATTTGGTAAACTAATCCAATAGGTTACTATTATTACTATAATATATATAAAATTTGTTTTATACTCACATATATATATCTTTGAATCTTCTCTGAAACTGCATATGTTTTGTATATGAAGCCTTCAGTTTACATTTCCAATAAATCAAGTATTGCAAAAAGAAAAAAACATAAAAATAAATAGATGCATAATTGGTAATCATTTCAGAGAAAAACAAAGGATATAACAAAGAAGAAAAAATAATACAAAACATTGCTTGAATGATCACTGAACACAATTAGTTGCTAGCGAAGTTTGCAAATTTACATTGTTCAAAATGGAGCTGACTGTAAAGGATATAACTTCCATGCATCAATTTGTTTATAAGATGGAATTATTACACAATGACAGGATAAGTGGATAGCTTCAAACTGCAGCAAGACGATGAGAAAATCCATGCTTCGCCATCCAGGTCTCGGTCTGCCGGATAATAGCATCGCATTCAGCTTTCTGTGCTAAAAGTTCATTTCTGTCTTCATAATCCAAATATTTCTTTTGGATTTTGATTAATTCCTGCAATCGGCGAAATTTGCTTTCTGCAATCATCAATTGAGATTTAAGATTCTCATTCTGCGACATCTGAAATAACAGTAGACTCTCGGAAGCAAGTAAAAGAAGTTTCCAGACTTAAGATCCTTATTCCATTCTTTATGATCAAGCTTAATTCATTTCGGAAAAAAAAAATATAATAACCTGTGATTCGGTCTTTCTTTGTAAAGAAAGCTTCTTTGCCAGTGCAATTTCGATAGGTGATGGAATGTTTCTGGTACCTATATACTGAATGCACATCTGTTCTACACGCTTTGGACTAAGCACAATTGGCTTATGTAGCTCACTGAAAGTGTAATTTTAAATAAAAGTCCTACCCGGAAAAAAACTACAGTCCCAAGTCAAGAAAACAAGCTAGCAAAATTAGAATTCCTGATAGCACTGTGCCATCGGTAGCTATTACCATTCCACCATATGTCACTTCTTAATTTCACGATTATTGATTTCTAATCCATGGAACACATGAGGATTAAAAAACAACAAATTTTACAACCTTTTTGAGAAATAATGACATTAGCAAAGCTGTTGATATAAACCAATAGGTCTTCACGTTAACCTTGTCTAATATTCAAATATTGCTCAAATGTCTCAAATGGAGTAATTTCGATTTAACTTTCGACATAATCAAAAGTTATGAATGAGGATTTATGAAGTTTCGAACCTCCTTGCAAGATCAACACTCTTCTCATAATTTTGGAGCAATTCATCCCATTGCTCTTCTTCATATCTTAACTTCTTCATGTAATTCGCTAAGCGTTCTTTTTCTTCGTCTATAGCGGCCAGTTTTACAGACAGAAGGGAAGAATTTTTTTCAACCGTCTTAGTTATATCATCTCCAATTATCACGTCTTTCTGAAAACAAAAACCAATGTTATAAACATTCTCCACCAAAATTTTATGACATTTACACGTTATTTATGAATGTAGGGTAACACAGCACTCCTCAAGAAGTTAAATTAACCACTTTTTTGGTTAGATAAAAGAAGTTCAAAGAAGACACAAAAATACAAATAATCGGTTGCATTTAAATTTAAGCAAAAAGTGGTTATAAAATGCAGTGTATATCAACGTTAAAGGTTTTGAGAGCAATTTTAATAACTAAGCGTTATTTTAATTTTTTTTGTGGTTGATTGACGCTATTAGGTTGGAAGAACATCTGTGAGATTATTTAAGAATTTAGATTAGGACTTGGCATCTTAAACTACGCCACTTCTCCTTAACAACTAACTCCTATACTTTTTAAAATTAAGCTTACAGTAATTTCAACGCCATCTACAACTTGCTTCACAGACATACTTGAACGTCGACCGCGAAGAGAATGTCTTTTATCACTGACCTGAAAAAAAAAAGGTTGGCAATGGACAGGAGATAGTAAAAGGTTATATTAAGTTAAAATTAATGATGGTGATGATAAAGGTGACCGGCGTAGTCGTCATATTGATTAAGAAAACCGATAAAAACAACCGGTGTCCAAAGCATTTCTGCCACCTTTATATAAGAAATCTTACCACACTGTTGATAGAGCTCAATCTGGAACCTGGATGATTTCGCTTTGTCGATGATTGCACTGTTGATGAGTCATCCTCTAATTCCATGTGAATACTAAAATAAATATGCAAATTTTAAATATGCAATTAATATAAATAAAAACACGAGAAATACATAGAAGTATATGTGAAAGTGGGTGAAATAAAAGAACGCGTGAAGCATGGTGACTGAGATTCTAAGTTGACTGCGTTGATTTTCAATTTCGCGATATTGGTCCGATAAGCATTATCGTTAAATTTCAGACGGCAACAGTGATAAGCCGGTAATAATACTAATAATAAAGGTGATATAGTGATAACTGGCAAGACTTTGTCACAGATATACTTCCGTAACTTCAAGTTAGACAATCTGCCAATAAAAAGTAAGGAAAGGGCAAGTATTAAGACGAAAATTACACACGCAAGAATCCAGAAACTCAGAGCTCCAGAGAGAAATTTCAAAGGCAAAAGAAATACTTGAAATAAGTTTCAAGCTAACCAACGGTTAGGCTAAGTCGGAGACTCTGAACACAATGCAAGGTATAGTCTGCACGGAATTCCGGGGAGAAACACAGGTGCAGCAGGAAGGACATTCAAATTTCCCGCGGCAATATTTTCGATGGGTTCGACTCTGAGTTGCTAATACTGTTTGCATTCCTTCGTAACTCCGTTCGACATGCTTGCCCGAGGCGTGGGTAAGGGTTATTCTCACTGACGGTGTAGCTTTTCTCCAGTTAGTTCTTTCCTACGCTACCTGTTCAATTTTCAGCCATATTGCTACCTGCACTTTAGATGGCCACTAAGTTACAGTTAACAGTTGTCAAGTTTGTATCGGCTTTTCAGATCACAAGAAAACTAGCCAGAAGTGGTTAGATCAAATTGCTAGAAGATGTCGGAGAGAGTTGAAGCATATTTGATGAAAAACAAAAACACTTCTCACGAAGTTATTGCGGATGTTTGGCAAAAGCTCGAACAACTTTATTTCAGGAAGTGAGTAGTTTTTCTTTCTGTAGTTATAAAAAAAATCTTCCTTAAACAATATGTGAAAATCGTGAGTGAAATTGTAATAATACTTCTATTGGAAATAAATCTGAGACAAAATGGTTCAACTGGGAACTCGTGATTTGTATAGCTGATTGTTTCTTGAAAATTTTTAAACCTTTTTCTACAATAAATATTGTAAACGGTCTTTAGAAGTTTTTTTTCTTTTTTTTTTTTTTTTTTTTTTTTTAACTCTTAGTACTATTCTAGTACTGGAATCAGCATTTGATTTTCTTCTCACTTGAGAAGTTCATTATTGCTTCATGTATCACCTTTATTTAATTTTTTAAATAAATTTTTATCAAGTGACTTCCAAATTATTCCATATGTTTTGGGAAAACCTATTTACATACTTAGTATATTGGTTTCACATTTTCAGAATATTCATGTAAATGTTGAATAGTAAATTTTCTAGACTTTGGCATCAATTAACTGTGGAACTGCGAAAAGTAATAGCTGATGACGCATTTATTCAGACGATTGATCTAAAAGATTTCTATGACAATTTCATCAATGAATTTGAGCATCGAATAAATCCCCTGCAGCTCGTTGAAATTATCATTCCAGTGGCGAAATCAATTTTTATGAAAAGTAAAAGTTTCCATCGTTCATGAGTGTACTTTTGGTTCAGTAAATCAGGCTTGTGAAAGTTCTGCTCATTAAGAGACTTATTAAGTCTTTGCTACTGAATTGCTTTCTGCATTCGCTACAGAAACGACCCATGCTCTATACCAAATTGTTTCGTTCATTTTTTAATCACATTTGATACCGGAGAAGAAAATATGAATATATGGAAATAAGAAGGAAAGTTATATTGGAATAAGAAGTGAGTTAAGCCCAATGTAATTTGCTTTTCTTTATAGAGATAATAGAGCAAGGAATGAAAGATGCATATTTTACTCCCTTTAATGTCAGGCTGATCAACAGAGTCAAATGAACAGAAGGATGTTCTAATATGTTCTGAAATCTTAATTTTAGTATAAACTGCTAGAACTCTAAAGCAGTTTTTTTTTTCTTTTTTTTTTTTTTTTTGCTGTAATTTGGATTAGTGGAGAATTTCAGTTTAATTTATTTTTCGTTGCAGATAGAGATGCTGCTTACACGTTTTTGGATAAGATTGAAAAAACAATTTCAAAGGACAAACAAGCAGTGGTGCGTGTGCGAACTGGACAGATCGAATTACGGCTGATGCATAAAGATTCCAAAGATCGTTGCGTCGATATTCAAGTCGTGAGAGTACTAATTAGTTGTCTTCTTTTGGGCTTTATTTTTGTTCTCATTCATGACAGAAAATACTTTCACATTTGCACATGTGTTAAAGTTTTGTCGTTATTTTCCAGAAAATGATTGAAGAAACTCAGGTACTGTTAGACGAACTGCCCGGAGTTACACCAGTACATGGACCTTTTTACAAGGTATTTATCTAGTTTTCGTCTTATCGAGATCAACTGTTTCTTTCCTTGATTGAAATTTTATGAGATCTACATTTAAAATTCCAGGTTTCTTCAGTTTACCTAAAGGAAATTGGCAATTACGCAGGTTATTATCGTGAAGCCTTGCGTTATCTGGGTTGTGAAGATCAAGCAAAGTTACCGCAATCTGAAAAGCAGTTGCAAGCTGTGCTGTTAGGATTTGCCGCCCTATTGGGTGACAATGTTTACAATTTTGGTGAATTGGTGTGTTTCTTTTTTCTGACAAGTTTCCGTATTTTATTCTTTATTCAACATTTTGGCATTTTCGTATATAGTTCTTGTTCCGAAATGAAAACACTGTCGATTTTTAGTCTAAACATGTTACTCATTTTATAATATCGTCCTTTCAATTGCGAATGGTCTTTAGTTCTGACAAAGTTTGAAATTGCCAGGATTTTTTTCTGCTCATTTTAAATATTTAAGTATATGTACATATATATATATATATATATATATATATATATATATATATATAATTAAACAATTAAAATTAATTGTATATATAACAATTATATATACAATTAAATATATATATATTTAATTGTAGTTAGCTCACTTGTATTTATAGCTGGCACATCCGATTCTTAAATCATTGGAAGGAACTCGCGAGAAATGGATTATTGATGTATTGTACGCCTTCAATGCTGGTGATCTCAATAAGTTTAACGAATATCGGCCACAGTGGGCCGAATGGGATGATCTCAAGGATCATCAGGATCTTTTGGAAGACAAAATTCGTTTGTTGAGCTTGATGGAAGTGTGCATTTTATCAAATGTTTTGGTTCACACTTTGCTTTCTTAGCTTATAAATTTGATGAGAGCCACATGATGCTTATACTTTAGTTTTAAATGTTTGGAAACTTTATTTGTTTAAATTATAGATTGCTCTGGCTCGTCCGTCGAAGGAACGATATATATCATTTCAAGAAATTGCTGACAAAGCTCAGATTGATCTTAATAAAGTTGAGGCTCTAGTAATGAGAGCGCTGAGTAAGGGATTAGTACAAGGTTCGATTGATCAAGTGGAAGAACTCGTTAATATTACCTGGGTGCAACCAAGAGTACTTTCTCCACAACAAGTAATTTCGTTTTTTTTTTTTAAGTTTTCCATGTCTTTAGTTAAAGAAAGTGGGTTGTTGTTTGCCTTCTTAGGTTTCTTGCTAACTTATTGGTGATTCATCACTGAAAAATTCAATCCTTTATCCTCGAGATCTATTCCATTAAATATGAAAAACTGGCTAAGCAGTCGACACATTGTATATATTTCTTTGGTTTTTCAAAAAATTTTTTACATTTTTAAAATCAGATTTTGGCAATGAGTGATCGCATTGGTGCCTGGTGTGCGGAAGTTGAAGGAATGGAGGCAATTGTTCGTAATAACGCCAGAGAAATACTGACAAAAACGTGATCCTAATTACGAATTGTTCTTCTGTACCACTATTATAAATCAGAAATAATAAATGCAAGCAATTTTTCGGATAGCAAGTTTTTTTTTTTTTCGAAAATGTGAGTCTACAAAAGTCGGGTACGGAACTCTTTAAAATGCCTGTTGGGGCACTGAAACCTTTTTTTTTACGTGGGTTTCGTGCTGTAATTTCTTAAGATTATACTTAAAATACACGTTTCATACAGCACTTTTGTAATCTATAAAATAGCCTAAAGGATTCAAGCTGATGAATTATTTTATTTAGTGTTAAATATTCGGACATCTAAATTTTACGGGATTTTGTGTGGTTTCGTGTAGAGAGTGAAGGACACTTCATGACATTTTATGTGAAAAAGAACAATTTTAGTAGGTGGTTGGTAAAGGATTGTGAGTTTTTTTTTTTAATGCCATTTCAACTGTATGATATGCTACAGCTACACTTCGTCTTTCAGTAAGCTAGACTAAACAAAATTATTGACATGCGATTCGTTATTAAGAAGGAAAAAATTGGTAGAGATTCATTCATTACCAGTTGGCAATAGGATGCAAATGTGTGCTATTCGCAAGGATAATTTTTATAGACACAAATAAATGTGCCCTCAATTTGTCTTCCCAAAAGTCGCTTTTCTTGTAATGGTGACAGGAACCAGTAGATAAATGGATATTCAAACTCCGATAATATATGTAACAAGTGGTAGACATTTTGCACATCCGTTTCACTTTCAAAAGAGCTGGTGACACGGTAAGTTGCAGTGAGTATGGAAGGAAGTTGGAATTAGTGACCCCAATTCGGCTTATTTAAGTCCTGTTGTTGGGACATTTGATGAGCAGTAAAACCAGTTCGTCCAAATACATACACATGGACGGATATGTTATAAGTTGATTTGCTGCTATTTGAAAGCTATGCAAACACAAACAATCAAACAACTTATTAATATAATACAAAGAAAAGAAAAGGTTTGCCAAAAAGAAAAGTAATGAAATAACTCGATCAACTTTTAATTGAAATTAATTAACTGCTCCACCGCTATTATATTATATCTAGCTGCCAAAACTGAACCGCAGTTAATGCTAGTTATACTTGTAGCACTAAGAATTTACTAATATAATTTCTTGTCCTAGCAGAAATCATAAATTAATTGATAATTTTGCAGGGGATAAGAAATGGCAAGAAAATAGATATAAAGAACTGATAGCAAAGTATCTTTGATGATTATACCGTTTAAGGTAGCAAATATCAGTAAGGCATTAATAATCCTATGAAAATGACCCGATAGTGGTTGATCTTAACATTTTCTTTCGTTTTCAGAGAAAATTGAATATTTTAGAATTCGAAAGAAATCCTTCCATTGTGTTTACTGTAGTCCAATTTTCCCGGCAATATTCATTGTTAGTCATAAAATTAATTTATATAGGAGACACTATATGGGTAATCCTGAAATATAAGATCGAAATTTTATTTTCTCTTACCCTCTCTGTGATTCATTCTCTTTATAAAATGAGGACATGACAAGATGTAAAATGAAGTGATAAATTAGAGATCAGTAAGATTGATTATCAGAAGGGGAAATAAAGAGGAAGAAAAATGATAAGATGCTAACAGGTCAAAATTAGGACAATTTAAGAGAATCAGGACAAGGTTCTCGTCTTTATTCCATTCCTTTTTTTACTCTGCTCTATCAGTTTTTTAAGAGACCTAGTTCATCCTTGACCTTAATTTTCCTCTCTTTAATTTGTTTCAATACTTTCTTTACTTTCTTTTTTTTTTTTAATTTTCACTTTTTGCATAAAAGGAGAGGATGAATCGGAAAACTGTTGAATTTTTCGAAAAATATCTTTAAATTTTCATATTTTCATTTGTTTATTGGAATTAATCACCTGAGGATGTTTACACACTATTAAGTTATAAGCGTCTAAATATTTCCACTAGCTTAGATTAAATATAATCCAACTAATCAGTTGGATTCATTTGTTCATTTGTTTATGGCTCGAACCAACCATATATCGAATTATACCATGCAATTAACAACTTTTCGGTAGCACTTATAGTTCATTAACAACGGGAGTGTTTCATTTCAGTTCAGTTTCTTCACACCACTGCAATGAAGGAAAAGCTAAGATAATGCATTATTCAGAAAATAATGTTCTTTCTCATTATCTTCTGTATTACACATCTAATATTGTCATCATTTCTTAATCATTTTTAGTTTTATATATTATTTTTTCTCTTGTATTATCAGTTTTCTTATACACAATCATTTTTCATATATAATTAGTAATCAATGTTTTTCAAGTGTTCATTCATTTTATCGGTAAGTTTAATTATCTGATAACTACTAACAAATTAATCAATTTATCTATGTTAGTATGTGGCTAGTATTGATAAGAGAAGAAAATATCGAGCTTTCGCTGCATTACTGAAGACAATCTAGCATTTATTCACTTTCTTTTCATTTTCATTAATTACGCAACAAACCGGACTTTCCTTTTCAGGTTTTCGGGTTAAGACAGGGATTTTTAAAGCGAGAAAAGGAAATGCCTAACATTATATATTTATATATAATACAGATATATGCATATATATGTATATAATGGAATGAAAATGCCATCACATCGCATTCCGGCAAAACTGGCCCGAAAATGAGGTAATGGTGTCACTGTCATATCGGACCCGTCCTCATTGCGCTCTCTCACCCTCTCACATTTGCGCTTTCATTTTCTACATTCAGCAAAATTTCACTTTCCGTTCCGACCAGTAATTTTTTTTGCCGAATTTAACCTACATTTTAACATACAATTACAGTTTACTGTTCCGACTATTACTAAAATGTTTGACTTGCATATGCCAATCATTAAACATTCCTATACAAAGCGGACAGATTTCATTTCCGCACTGTGAAACAGTGTTCATTAAATATCACTACTCCTATCTTTTTATCATTAGCATCGTCATCAGTATTATTAACTATTATTTAGTTACTATTATTAATTATTATTACTTCGTCCATTCCTTACAAATATTTGTTTTTTATTAAAATTTTTTATTTATTAAAAAAAAGCAATAGGTGTTCATTATCCAATAATTAAATCCGTTATTCTGAGCGGAATCATAAAATAATTTGAGATAATTTCAATTGCCATTCTTTTGGATAAGTTACCGAATTGGTGCTATTTCAAAGTTTGGCAGGAAAAAAATAGAATGCTTTTTCATTTTGATTACTTAATAGAAATATCCTTATGAAGATATGAAATAAATTAAAAAAAGAAACAAACTAATTATAATTATAATTGTAATTAATACTGTTGTGACTATTATTATTTTTATGATTATTACGATCATTATTTATTATTTTTATTGTTATTACTACTATTAATGTTACTATTATTGTTATTATTATTATTAATTTATTATTATTATTGTTATTAATTTTTTTCTTAGAATAAATATAGAAATGAAAGGAAATTTTGAATTGCAACCATGGGAATCACTTAATTGTCAGTGATGGATGGTACTCATTAAATGATATTAATAAGAGAATGCCATCAAGCTGACTGGCCCCAATGAAGAGGTAAAAAAGACTAATCTATGATGAGACTGGACTAGACATGAGGAAAGATAGACTAGTCTAAGGAATAGTCGAAATTCATTCAAGCGTTCTTTTCACGAATAACTGGCATATAAAAAAAAGAACATGTCAATTAGTAAAGTGAACCATTGGTGCTATTTGCTCTTAAATAACCTTTTTTTTGTTGTCATAATTTTAAAAAATATTTTCTTTCTCGGCGGGAAGTGAAATCATTCTCATTGTTTCGTATGCCACAATTTGTTGTTTTTTTCCTTGCCGATGTCCACTACAAAGGAATAATTTGATTGTTATTTGGGAACAATTTCAGTGGCACCCATACAGGTGAACTTCTTGAAAGGTCAATTTTTTTCTAATCTATGGAATTTGTCTGTTCAATTCACTGACTTCGGAAAAAGAGAGTTCCCGAGAAAATGATCATGGATTTGGGATATGGTAGGCACGACAGCAAAAAGGTGCTGCATTTCCTTGTCATTGTCACTTTCATTTTCATTCAAATCTTGTCCCATCCAAATAATTATTAATTATTTCACTGCAATTATTTATTACTATTTGTTACTACTGTTAATTATCATTGTTGATTATTATTATTATTTTGGTGCTTTATTTAAGTAAAATTTACTGAATCTAATCGAAAAATTTTCCAAAACAATGAAAAGAAAGGAAAGAAGTTGTGAAGTTGGAACAAAAAATATTTAAAAAGTGTTAATTTTCAAAGGTGGAACATACGTCACTGTGACTGAAATATTCTTCGATAACTCGTTGAACTTTTTGGAATTATGATGTTTTTGTTTAGTGCTTGTGGTGCTTTTTAAATTTCCCCAAAAAAAAATGTTCCATTCGAAATTGATTTGTCGTCAGTGGACGACCGGATATACTCTCCGGAAATTCATACAACGATCAGACAACTATTCGAAAATTCTATTTTCCGGACATGGTAAATCTCAACCGATACAAACGCATATTTTTAAATGCTCACATTTGAAACTGCTGTTGAACGACACCC
Organism: Setaria digitata; assembly: GCA_003640385.1. Lineage (NCBI taxonomy): Eukaryota > Metazoa > Nematoda > Chromadorea > Rhabditida > Setariidae > Setaria > Setaria digitata. The sequence goes on from RCAB01000277.1 coordinate 53,691, forward strand.
TGCCGTTGTGTGTGTGTGTGTGTCTGTCTGTTTATACTGGTCTGTCTATTGCCACTGTAGTTCCTGTTCCACTTTTTACATTCAAATTCCCGCATACAGCCACACTTTTTCTTATTTGTCGGGAGGGGAGCACCTCAACATCCGATGTCACAATGGCTGAACACATGCAGTAGCAGCTGTCACCCTCATCTCATCCTATTCCTTCTAATTAACCATTCCTTAATGACACTTCTCAACCTTCATTCCGGACCTTTTAACAAATTTTTCTTATCAGCAGCATTCTTATCATTTGTATCAGTCAATTCCATTAAAGTAATTCATTACCTTATCAAATATGGTTATTATCATTTCATTTCATACTCTTTTCGCGTCCTACTTTGATTATTTTAATATTATAAGTGAATAGTTTTATATGGTATTTCATTTTTTATTCATTTACTTATTCATAAAATAGCTTTATTTTCTTTTTGTCTTTAGAATTTTGCAACATTTGCTGATAAGATTAAGTTTTTAGTTCATTATTAATATTATTATTTAATATGATAAAAATTTAACAAGGGAAGAATAGTGGCAGGGGATTTTTACATAATGCTGATATAGTTATCATTTCCATTCTTTTAGTCATGAATTTATCTTTTCGTTCAATTCCAAACTTTCAATCTGATATTGCCATTTTGCGTCCATTTAATTTCCATTTTATTTGCAAAAACTTTTCCATTTGATATCCATGTACCGATCTTTTTTGAAATGACACAGAAAGAGGTTCATTTTCACCTTAATTAATTAGCGAAAAGTGAACAAGAAAATTGAATTAGGATCTCGAAGAGGAAGCATTATCAGTGAGTCGATATATAACATATATGGATGTGCACTGCTCCAGAAAAATTATAATGATTTTTTAGAAGTTTAAGATTAAACTGTTATTCAGGATTTAAAGATCACATATAGTAAAATGTTCCGGATTCAAAAAGTCGACGCTTATAATGATGCGGACTGAGGCTTCAAAAAATGAAAAGCTGGTACTCAGGCTTCAAAAAGTCGATAATTACAATGTTACTCGGAATTCAACAGGTTAACGACTAGACCGATGCTCAGGATTGAGAAAGTTGATGATTAGACTGACTCTCAGGATTAAAAAAGTTGTCAATGCCAATGATTCCTGAACTGTGCAAGTCAACAGTTACAAATAGTATTCAGGATTCAGAAATCCATCTAATATTCCTTTTTACCTGTCACGAAGAGTTTCTCTTTGTTTTTTTCTTTCATTCGCTGTTGAAAGGGTGACAGCACTCGTCTGCACTGGAAATAAATTGTCACTTATATCTCGAAGTTGTGTCGAATGACAGACAATGCACTGCTCGATTCGAGGACATGCCAACCTCTCCTTACCTCTTTCACTCTTTTTTATAGACATTTATTTGTCAACGTCATCGTCCTGAGCTCTAATAAACCTGATGTTTACTATCCATATGGCTATGACCCGACCTGATGTCAAATTCTTCACAATACTGAGGTTGTGTCATCTACCATAGCCATTCACCTATCTGACAATTTCTAAAGGAGAAAAATGCTTTGATTTGATTTGTTCTGTTTTGTAACAAAATAAACTAGCAATTTCAAAATTCTTGACGATCGGTGTTGGTTACAAATGTCATAAATAGTTTTGTCACATAATGCAGCTGTTCGCCGAAAGAAACCGCTCATAAATCCATTAAGCTAGAAATAAATTTCTGCACCAATTCATTAATTATATTACTTAAATAATAAGAGCAGGTGAAGATATTTTTTCCGGATTTTTGCTCTTTTTAGCACTGTAATTCATTATTCATTTATTCATAATCTTGTGAAAGAAGAAAATTGAATGGCATGGAAAATACTGCACACCGAAATAAGAGATTTGGTCAAAAATTATTTAAGGATTTGAAATTATTAGACAATTAAAATGTTAGAATGGAAACAGAGAAAATATAAGGAGAAATCTTGAGAATGTTTTAGGATTAAATTTCATTGTTAGCAGTTACGATGTTTCGCTGTTCTTTACTTACACTCACAGAATTTTCCTCTGTACTTCAAATTTCATTTCTAATTTTTAAGGCTCCTTGCTTGAGATTTATTTTCCCTATCGATCTTTTTTTTACGTTTCACTTTACTTTTATCAAAATTTCCGTTTTTTGGTTGATTAATTTTTGTTCTCGTTGATATGCCTCCATCTTGCACTCATCAATTCTTATCAAATTTCAATTTCCCACTTTGCAGTCCTTTTCCTATAGAAATTAAGAAATTAGAAATTTTATTCGCTAATATTTTGGATGAAATTTTTTGCGCTTGAGGTAAAATGTTTGGACATTTGCTATCCCAGTAAATTAGTCCTGAAATATTTAAGTTAAAGGAAAATTTATAGCAACAAACAATATGAAAACACAACACACACATATGAAAAGTAATGACATTGACTTCAAGAAGGTCATTCAAGCGGGAACCTGACCCTGTCTGCCCTTTCTGCGACCTTTCCACTACTGTACACGCACCACTTGTCATATCAATTTTTCAACTCTCTACATATCTTACCTATTTCATTTATCGATCCGTTTCAAATCATTCTTACTAAATTTTTCTTTCACTGTTTATTAAAACTCTCAGCAAATAGATCTCAGTTAATCAAATTTCACTAACAAAGTCTGCCATTCTCCATTCTCATTACCAACTAAAGTAATGTACCGTATCTCAGATCTAAGCCGAAAGAAAATTTTTCGTCAAAACTTTGTTCTTTTATCGATTGCTCATTTTAGGTTTAAGTTGAAGTTGAATATATATGCATACAAATACTTATTTGTATTAAATTTACACTATTCTCAGCACAACATTTTTCAAATTTCAAAATTTTTCGGAATTTTTCAAAAAATAAATAATTTAAATTTACTAAATTATATTATACTTTAGCTTATTGAATTTCATTTTTCAAACTTACTGCATTCAAATAAATTTATTAACAAAAACTTTTAGCTAGATTGAAAGCAATAAATGATCGTGAGTTTCAAATAAAGCATATTTCATTTAATTAAATCTTTTAAAAAGAATAATCTATGAATAACTGCTGAAATTCGATTCTGGGTAGAAGCTAAGTCAACTGTTGCAGAAATATGATCCCATTTTGCATCGATTAACATTTCCACGTTGCTCAGATAGCAGATATTATCATTTGAAAAATGAAAATTTTCCTGCAACTTTTAAAAGTTCTTCCTTGCATTCATCAATTGTTGCCTTGAAAAATAATTTTTTTTCCTTTTATAAATGGATTCAAAAAAGAAGCAAAAGAAGTCTTCTTGCAATCGCATTTTCTTTTGAAGCACTTCTTACTATTCGTAATCAATGTATTTGCCGTTCTCGAATGTTAGCGTCATTTCAAGGCTGATTCCCACATTTTTACACATCTTGATTGGTGGCAAAAAGTTAGACATTTCGATAGCCCAAAAATGGATATTTCGTTCGGATGGGTTCTTTTTTTGCGATTTGCCTGAGAAATAGTTTTGTGGAGTGTAACATTGAAATGACCTTGCGGCTATCATTTATCATCAGTAGAACACTACGCAACTTTCACTTCTTCCAAAAATGTAATTGAATTTTATCATTAAATGAATCGTGTTAAAAAAAATGGTAATAATTGATAGCATAGATTAGAAAAAAAAAAAAAAAATGGGAGAGTCATTCAGAATTATTCTATGTAACAAAACTTTGAATCAAATTTTTGATGCATATTTTTTTTTAAGAAAATGATGAATTTCAACTTTCAGAATAAATTTGAACCTCAGAGTATTATCTTTCCAATTCAACTGAATGCAAATTTACCAGATTGAAAAATCGTTTAATTCTCTCTTGCTCACTTTTCTTCTTTTTTTTTATCACTGATAACAATAGTTCCGCAGTTTATTCTACCTTGTATGTTTTTGTCTCAAAATAATTACGAATTTCCAGAAATCTTCCCAAATTGAAAATAAAATTTCCGGTGTTTTTTCTGTTTAGAGTTATGTTTAAAGCTAATGAAGTGAAGTGGCATATATCAGTTGGAAGTAATATTCTATATGAGTCAGTAAACGTCCTTTGTAAAAAAAACTCGTTGTTGGCCAGGCCTGAAGTACCAACTATTTTAATAAATGAATTATAATTGATTATAATAGATGATTGATTGTTATGATATAATGTTTTAAATTGTCTAATGGCTGAATAATGATTCTTTTTCGGCTCACAACATCAATAAGTTAATCAAACAAGGAATAGTGTTATTAAAAAAAAATGCTTTAAGGATATGGATATATAAATATATTTATGATATGTTTTAGGATAAGGTTACATTTAATCACTGTCAGTTTTCACTTCTCCTGCAAATTTAACAAATTTGAAGCCAAACTTATAATGATTCCCAGTAGAAAGGATTATGTTGTTCGAGCATTTTAAATTTAAAACAAATCAAAAAAAGAATTATTCTTTTGCAAACAATGAGTATGATTTAATAGAAAGCAAAACTTGTTTGAAGATTTAAAAAGAAAAAAAATTATGCTTTAACACAAACTTCATGCGCTTAATTTAGTTAATGTATTATTTTACTATGATAATTTGTCGGAATATGAACATCGCACAGTAAAAAAAAAGAGCAAACATTTGAACTACGATTGTTTTTTTGTAAAAATTTATTAAAATAAACAAGCGAGGAAAAAAGATATTAAATGACTTTCATTTCCTTTTTAAACAAAATGTTCCGGTTGTAGATCCGTAACCAGTTATTGTTATTATTTGTGAACAATTTCGATTTCGATGTAATGTCCAATTATACACAAAGAAAATCTCGTTCTTCAAATCAGATTTCACTGATTTCGTCAACAATGGTCAACTGTGTAATTACTGTATCCAGTTCTATTTTCATTTTCATCGCCCACCTTTTGAGAAACTTGTTTTTAATAAAATTTCATCATTATTGTTATTTTTCGATGACATTATTGTTATTGTAATTATCATTATCTCTATCATCTTCATTAAATCTTCTATCTTTTATTTATTAATTATTATGATGTACATAATTAGAATCATCAAATATGGCTATTTCTTTGCTTAATTATAACCTTTATTACAAGTGGTTCGTTCGCATATCTCAATAACAAGAATTGTTATCATTATCGATATTACTGCTGTCAGGCCAATGCTAATATTGGGCAATACTACAAGTTTACGGCTATATACGTCTACTGTTATTCCATATCAATCATCACTGATATGATGATAATTATATATCGCTATCAGTCCTTTTACATATCATTGTGTTTGAATTACATTTTCATTAAATTCTAACAATTTTTTCTAAGTAAATGAGATTTTATATGTAATAACCAGTAAGCAATAGAATATTACCATGAGGCGTAAGTAAATAAAACTTTTCCATCGAATAATATGTTTTGCTCTCTGAAGATTAAATTTTTGGACCAGGTGCAAATTAATGATATCATTCTTTTACGGTCACCTTTTGGAAATCTAAGAAAATCGTAAGAAGTAAAACTTTCAATTGAAATACATTCAGATATGAGTCACAAGATAATGATGACTACTCTATTTCAATTGTTAACTTTTCGCTTTCTTTTCTCTTTCTGTGTGTGACAGCAATTGTTTCAACAATATCGATGATAATTTTTGATATGAATAAGTTAAGACTAATATTTACAGATGTGTTATGGATGGACTAGGCGTTGAATCGTGTCCAAGTCCGCAATCATCTTCATCATTAAAAGGTTTGAATCTAATCTGTTCCAATAATCAAATAGAACGACGTCCACCCGATTCATCAAACAGTTCCGAAACATCCATTTCACCAGTACCATCTAATACCGATTTCAGCAAGCGGTTCGTCTTCTATAAACTGAATTTAAATTTGCACTGTCAAATTTCAGAAATAAATTTGATCGAACGATAAAGGTAAAATTCAATCCTTTTTTAACTTTCCGTCTTTTCACACGGAAAAAAGAGGATAGTGTAGGGGTTATCTAGGTGTGTGAGTGAGTATTCAGAAGATTCTGACTATTTTCTAACAAAAAAAGTGTTCTGGAGCAGGCTATCCGTAAACGAAAGTAACAAAGATGACGCGAACTGGGAAAACCGACAGTATAACAATGACGCTGCAAAAAGGTCACGCGAAAGACGTCGTATGAATGATATGGTATTTGCAATTTAAATTTTATTCAGAGATTTAAAGTTTGAAATATTCATTCATTTCAATTCCACTATAAGTCAGTTTTTCCATTTCGCTTTCAGACTATGGAACAAAAGTTACTCGAACTAACTAAAGAAAATAATCTACTAAGGAGTCGGTTGAAACAGCAACAACAGCAGCAACAACAACAACAAGCAATACGTTTGGTAACATCTGCCTCGCATGATAGCGTCATTGTATCAACCTCACAACGAAAGGATACCATTGCTTCGGTGGTACCAACGGTACCCTCTTTGCCGGTATCATCGGTAACAACCCTTGCAGCCAATTTGGCAAATGTTATCGGACCACCAACAAAGCTACCAGCAATGTTTCCAACGCATCTATTTACTACTGCACCGCTACTTGCAACACCATCCAGTTCTGCCCCTCCACCAATTTTTCCACCATCCGGTACCGCTGCAACGCCACTCTTAACATCTGCAACTACTGCACCACAGGTAGCAGTATCTGCAACACAACAACTTCCTGCACTGCAGATCTGCACACTGCAAGCTGCACTGCAACAAGTACAACAGGCAGGTATCTATGGTATTTTGTGGTGCTCGATGATATGGTATATTCCAGGAAACTTCTTCCAGTTGATTCTTGAATGATTGTTTCAGAATTATTGCTCCTCATCTGGTGCAGCAACAATTTCTTCCGGCCATGGTGCCTTCCAACCGTTTCACAGCTCTCGCGATCCGACAAGTTCCACGCAAAGTTACAGTCCTGATTCGTCAACAAACGATGCTACACCTGTCGACTACTCTTTACACGGAACAATTCACATAGGTTACTATTTCATCTGCATGATATATCGGCTGCAAGTAGGTATTCATGTTGCTGTTACAGAAACGCCATCCGATCCGTCGCACATTCTGAGATACCGACTGCTAGAGCGACATTTAGATGTCTCTACAGAAGCTGAAACCGAACAGCATGTGCCGACTGATACCCTGGCGCAATCGTCATCCTCGTCGGAACGAGCTCGTGAAAGTGATCTGGACGATAAGCCACGGTCTCTGCTTGGTTCGCTACTTTCGACCAAACGGACTTCACCGCTTGTTGCTCAGAGTCGAACAGATACTCATTCCGGTCTCAACAATGCATCACCCAAAGATGTAAACTAAATCCAGAAAATGACATTATCTTTAGCCAAACTTTCAGGCTTTTGTAGTGATTTTTCTGCTTCGAGTTCCTTTTGATTCTGAGAGTTGCGCTGTGTTTTCAAAAACATAATATTAATTCACATCTTTATTTCTTGAAATCAAATCCGAGCACTTTAACGTAGAAGTCATGCCAGTAAATTCGAATAGTTCTCAATAGCAGTGCAAGAATTCTTTTAATTCTTGTGATATGCACTAGCCTTTGCAATTCATTGCACAATTTTTTTCTATTTTTCAAAACTCACCACATCAAATGAATAAGTTATTTTGCAGAATGATTTGAAAAACTGTTTGAGTAGTTTGGCAGTAAATTTGAGTAACGCAATGCCAGGAACACGAACCACGGTATCAGGGGTACCATCAAAGCCTGTAATAATAGGTTCAATGGCCATATCAGGAGCATCAGCGATTAAAAGTGATAGCAGTGATAGCATGGAATCACCAACCAGTAATAATAGCACAACCGATTCAATGCGATCACAACTCAGTCCTTCAACTCCTAAAAATTCCGCAATTGTTAAAGCTTTACGTTCAAAACCATCTAGCAAGGTAAAATTGGATCAAATTTGATTGTAATATTGCTGATTTCTTTTAAGACGGGTTTGAAATACTGCCAGTGCTGGTTGGCAGTTTTCAATTCTGCCTTTGCGCCGGAAATTAGAACTAATTTTATGAAATTCTTTTTGTAAGTTCAAAGCATTCCAGCAGCAATACATAGATCGTAGAAGGCGTAACAACGAAGCAGCAAAACGATGTCGCGCTAATCGTCGAGCCCAGTTCGAGTATCGCAGTAAACGAGCCCAGCAACTGGAGGCCGAAAATGATGAACTTCGGAAAGAGATGAATCGTTTGAATCAGGAATTAGAACAACTTAAAGCATTACATGCAGCTAAAAGTGCTACTGTTCTTCAGCGGTGACTTTTTTTAAAAAATGAAAACAAGGAAGGTGATCAGTATTTCTATTAATCAGATATTGAATTTTAGAAAAGTTTTCTTTAAAAAACAAATTTCAGGGAAGTTTTAAATCTTTGTATTTTTCGACCACAAAAAATTTTTTTTAAATTTATAAAATAGTAATTTGTCAAGTATTTCATTATAATTTACTAATGTCAATTTTTTAATCCACATTTTGTATTTTTAATTTGTTCTTGTTTCAAGTTTTAAATTTGATTCAGTGCCTTAAAATCTTGAAGGCGAATTCCGAAAATTCCAAAAAAAAACTTTTAAAAAAATTTTTTTTTTTTGGAATTAGACGTAAATATTGCTGAGGAAAAGTGAATTATGTATTTATCTTGTTTAATACATGTTTAATTACCTCTGCTTAAAGAAAAAGATTAATCAGCTTGACATTTGACCTCAGTTTTCTCCTTTTTGTTTAGTTCGTAGAATTAACGTGTCAATTTATTACAAGACATAGATTCAAATGTATTTTCCATGTCCTCCTTTTTTTTTAATTTTTGTTCTTATGTGTGCTTTACGGAATTATACGTCACTGTATGACTTTTGACCTCATTTTTTTTGTACTGCTTTTTAGTTTTCTTTTTGTGTATTTTTCTGGAATAATTCAGTAATTTGATTTTACAATATATTGAATAAACTATTTTTTTCTGTTTGAAATCTCTGATTCAGTGCTGGTCGTTAGTATGGCTTTTTTTAACTGGTATCAATTGAATTTTTTTGAATTGAATTCAGCATCAAAAGTATTTATTAGTTTCGAAGGCCAGAAATAAATAAACAAATTTAGTTAGTTAGTTTTTTTTTTTTAACTGCTATCAATTATCCATTAAAAATGCAAAATTATGATATTTATTCGTAATTTGCAAAACATCCGTTTTATTTATTTATTATCAAAATATCTGTTTTATAAAATTAACTTGCAAATATCATCAAAAATAAACATTGAAACAGTTCATAAGCATAGTTGAAGTGTGAAAATATATTTCATTTATTGCGTCTCCTCATTTTAGATCGCATTTTATATTTTTTGCTCTGCAAATGAGAATATCAGCTTTCTATGCCACTTGCGCTAATTCATTTGATATGTATAATTATTATTATTTTTTTTTTTTGAGAATGTTGGTTCTGTAATGCTTTAAAGTTATTATGAATTAACTGAATTTGCTTTGAACTATAAAATTAGAAAAAAAAAAATAACATTTTAATCACTTCAATATAGTTTAGAAATTTAATGAAAAAATGAGCTTTTTTCCTTTCTTTTTAATGAACACTTTCAAATACTCACCGATTGTAACCGTATCGGACTGTTGGAGTATACTTTCAGCGATATATTTTGTTTCAGCGAATCATTCATTTGTCGAGGTGATGAGGTATCTTTACCGGAATTCAGTGTGATTGCTGTTACGGTATCTGTATGTTTCTGATAAGCATCCACTTCGGCTGCTGGTTGGTTAAGTCTTTTGGCTATTTTTTCTAATTTTTTTACTGCCTTGAAGAGTAGACAGTAAAATGAGCATAATAAAATAATTAAAAAAAACCTACTCTTAAATCATTTTACTACCGTAAATCGATATGTTAATATTTAACTAAATCAAAGATTTTTAGAAAATATTTCTTTGCTATAAACCATATTTCTTCCAAGTCTTGTTTTAGTATAATTATAAATTGGAAATTATTTTCGCTACCTTTTTTACTCAATAATTAGAAATATTAGTTAACGAAACAAAAATTACAGTTGATATAGGCCATCGTGATGCCGGATTTTGTTCCCAGCAATGTTTAAGCAACGATGATATACCATTTGGCGCTTCCGGTATTGCCATCCTCTTTCCGGCTAGTACCTAAATTTTCCTTTTTATTTTTTTTTTACCTGTCTGTTGACATTTTTGTTTTGATTTAATCAAATTAAAATTTCGTATAAAATTAACCATTTTTTTAACTTCTGTATTCGACATTCCTTTGTAAGGCTCTTCACCATCGGTGAATATTTCACAAACCATTATGCTAAATGAAAAGACATCCGTTTTTAAGCTGTAGACAAATGTTGCAATTGTTTCAGGTGCTGTCCATTTGATTGGTACTTTTTTGCAAGTCTTCATTTTATAAATTGTCCCCTCACGTGACATTCCAAAATCACTAATTTTAGCCTGTAAAAATCATTTGTCGAAATTAATTCCATTACTTTTCAAAACAAGCAAATGATTTCCAAATAATTATCTTTCTTCGATAATTAAATGAATAAAGTGATAAAAATACGGGAACAAGAAAGCAAAGTAACATTTGAAAGAAAATTAATGCAAAAATAGAGGGAAATAAATGAAATGCATAGGAAATGAAGGACTTGACCACTTTATCTTTGGTGTACAAGATATTCCGGGCGGCAATGTCGCGATGAATGCATTTCTTATCATGCAAATACTGCAAGCCATATGCAGCACCAAGACACATCTTTTCAACTTTTTCATTATCCGATACGCTACCTCGTCGTTGTCGCAGATCATCCGAAAGGCATCCTCCTTTCACCTGATAAATTTACAATCAACTGTTGCATTTTATTATTCATTTTGAAATTAATGACTTTCCTGACTTTTCTTCCAAGTACAGTAATTAATTTTAAATTTCTCTTCAATTTATTTAGAATTTATTTAAATTATGAATTGAATAGGTATTCTAGAAGGCATTCAGACGTTTCTTTACCAATTCGATAACAATCATAAGGGGTTCTCGATCGACTGCAACACCATAGATACGAACGATATTATCGTGGCCGTAGTGACGCATTAGACGTGCTTCGTGCATCATTTCCTTTATTTTTTCCTTCCGAAATGCCATCTGAGCTTCCGTAACCGTAACTTTAGCCTGAATTTTGATCAATAATGAAATTAAAGGTATATTTCAAAGCAATACTACATTTAGTACGTGACTAATAGGCAAGCAATGTTTAATTGCGTGGTTATGTTATGTAAGATGTGCATTTCAAAAGTAAAAGTTAGCACATGATTATTGCGACAAAAGTATATTCCTAAGATGTGAACAAGTTAAGCAAGTTAATATTTCATTACTAGGATGTTTCTTTCGGGATAATTAAGCTATAAATTTAAATTTGTTAGACAGAAATTGCGTCACACGTTATCGCTAGAATATAGAAGTGTATTTCAATCTAACAATTACTGAAATGTCAAAAAATTGACCTAAGTGACGGGATTTGCGTCCAGCATATGGCACGTGCTACCTGACGTGCGGAAGTATATTCCTAATAGTACATGATTGTCAATGTTGGAAGTTGTGCTTCTTGAGCTTCACGTAGTGCGAAATCATTAAAATACAAAAATTAGATTTATAAGGCGCAACTTACGCTTATTAAGTGATTATTGCGATGAAACTGCATATTTTAAGAGAAAAAGTATGCTTGTCACTTGACTGTTAGCATGCAAAAGTACATTTCCAAGACAGAAGTTATATTGGAATCTTATCATGACAGAAAGTAATTATCAAAAGTGTACAGTAGCTACTCTATGTATAGGAGTAAGAATAAATAATATAGGATATGAGTAAGAATAAGGATAAAATAGGACGGAATAGAGCAGAGTAGGAATAAAACAGGAAAGAAATAGAAACGGATCAGAATAGAATAGGAATATGAACTTGATAAGAAAGTGTGTTTTCAGTTCAGAGTTCCAAAGTAGTATGGATGAAATGAAGAATGATAGTATTGACGAACGATTTTCACGGCGCATTCGACCTTCTTCCTCTTGATGGTCACTTCACCTGAGCGCACTTCTCCGAACGCTCCACTGCCAAGCACTTTCTTCAGCGTTATATCATCATGATTGAATTCCCATGGCTGTCGATTAATTGCTTTAATTAGCACACTATTCTCCAGCTGCATTAATTAGATTAGCTTCATTCTTTTTAATTCAAATTAACAAATTAACAATTCAATTCCTGTTGACTGTTCACAGTTGTGGCTGGGAATTCAATTAATTTAATTTCAATGAGGATTCAACAATGCACAGCAAAAACATTATTAAATTTTGGATATTTATTGAATTCATTCAAAAAGTATCCTAATATATAGTAGGGAAGTCACTACATGTAATCTTTGCTGAAACATTCACTTTTTCTTTAGTTCGGAATAAAATTTAGATCAGGAATTGGCAGTGAAATCAATGCTTTAGCGAATTTCATTTGTTCACTGAGGTTTTGATCTTTAAGCAAAACTTAGATCATCAATTATATCAAACTTTAATTTCTGAACTTTTTCCAATTGCAATGGAATCTTTACTTCCGGATTGATCGGATCTCCTTTTTTAACATAGTAATCAATTAATTCGAAGAATGAGGCAAATTTAATCGCTTCAATTGCAATCCATACCATTTTCCCGTTCGGAAGCTTTTGCTTCTTAACTATCACATGTCGAACCTAAAATGAGGAAGTATCTATGCGATTTGATTCCCTCACAATTAAATATTTCATAATAAACTTTAAATTTCATTCATTTATAAATATTTTTAAATGAATCAGCTAGAGCAGTCATTTTATGTGCTGTTGTGCGAATATAAGCAGACCGACTGCGGTGATTGTTCTTTTGATACACGTACTGATATAATTACTTCACGCGGATCACTTGGTCGTGGCTGGGAAACACGTACAAGGAAGTCTCCAATCTGCAACGGAAACTATTTTCGGTAAGGTAGTTTTTTAATTTTTTAAAAAACAAACCACTAATTTGATAAACACTAGAGTAATTCAATTAATGAAAAAATTTTCAATTAATAAAATTCTTAAGTAAATGAATAATTTGAAAAGATCAAAATTTTTTTTTTTTTTGATTTTCTATTAAACGAATTTGATTCCTTCTAATATTGACTGAAAGGTTTGAATACTAACAAAGACCTCAGTCAAAATTTCATTGCAGTCTTCACGAGGTAATAAACCATGGAAATATTTCTCATCCTCCAAACCCTTCGGTATATCTTCCGCTTTACTTCCCTTTTCTCAAAGATTCGAAAGATAAAAATTATAACATTCTACAGTGTACATTTATTGCGACAGCGCTCATTTAATCAATCGACAAATTAAAATTTTACCACACTAAGTCGAAAGTTCCAGTACCATTAATAATTAATTAATAGCAACAGTCTGCCTTTAATTATTAATTGCTAAATATTGATATTTTCATATGGGATAATATAAAAGAAAAAAAGGAAAGGGTAAATCTAACCTGAAACACCTGCTTTTGAAGATTTCACTGCCATTACTTCCTAGAACAAATAAAACAGCCAACCGATCACTTCCCGATGAACTATGAATAACGAAGTTCCATCGATATGAGATTTTTTATAGATTAAAGTATCCCTCCAAATTTTCATAACTATGTTTTTATTTTTTCCTTTTAAAGAAATATTCTCTTAATTTATAACCAAACATTGTTTAATTAAAAATTTTACGGATTTTAAAATGATTAAAGAAAGTTCTCGCTCACTAAATATTGATAAATTAATTCTGGAAATTTTAGAAAATAGATTGATTGATTGATTGGAATTTTCTTTTTTTGCAAAATCACTAATGAATTATCCTTATCTGCAGATAAATTAGGATTGTGAGTTGTTAAGGAAGTAGCAGGAGTGCTCAGTACGGCAGTTCAGATGAACCAAATTTGGATTTATGCGTTTCAAAAAAGGAGCATAGTGAGATTCTGCAGGAAGCGTGCAAAATAGGTTTGAATCTTTGCACATGAGAGAAATGAAAGTTTTCATTTATTAAACTATTAAATTCTTTTTAAATTTTTTCAAGAAATGAAAAATAGAAAAAAAAATCCATATCAGTTGCGAGAGAATAGTGATTTTAAGATTTACGTTAAGTAATAATTCCTCGACTTCTTAATTCACTAGTTAGTGCAAACTGAAAAGCCAATGAATGAACTGAGAGAAGTTATAGAGGTACAGTCCAGCTAGATGAGCTAGGAAAAATTAGCAATAAGTTTGTCTTTTTTTTATTTCGCCACCTTTTTCAAATTTTCATTTTTCTTTGTTTTTGATTCCCCTCTTTGTTTGCTACTACTGTTGCAGTGTGTAGCATCACACTAAATTTGTTAGAAAGCTGACGTTTAGCAGCTTTCTAACAAATTTATCTCGGCGATCGAGAGTTAGTAATATTCTAACATCNAACGTCAGCTTTCTAACAAATTTATCTCGGCGATCGAGAGTTAGTAATATTCTAACATCGCTACGCATTCACTCATCTCACTTTGACAGACATGTGATTGACGAAGGAAGTAATCCGATAAATTGCAAATGAGAGTAGCGCAAAGTTAACCACCTGATGAAGTGTCAAACTTTAAATCTCATGAATCCAGAAGTAAAACTTAGCTGGTAGGAAAGATTTTCAAAAATTTCAAATGTCATCGTCACAAAACCGGCAGCATTGTAACATAGCCTTACTGCGTGGATTTTAGCAAACCACCTCAAAACCCAAGGTTAAATGCCGGTTTGCTAAAGTGTACAGACTAATTCACTAGGTGACAATGACAGTTTTGTATGATTTTGATAGGGTCATTAGAAACTTTCCGTACCGATTAGTATTAGCAACTAAGTAAATGAAATTGCTTTTTGGCTCAAGTAACAAATATACTGAATGACAGGCCTCCGATATACAGATGCAGAATTCTTGTATTTTTGGCAAGGCTATTTTTCTACATTAGTTTTCATAAAATTTAAATTTATCCAATGCAATAATTCTGCAACGATTTTATCTTGCAGTCGGACGTTTATAAATTGAAAGAAGCATGTCCTTTTAGTAAATTCACTAATTAATTGGGAAAAAATGTTGCAAGCTAAGAGGGATGGAAGCATTACTTCTTATTTGATCTCATGCGGGAAATAAAATAGTGTGGTACTGTTTAAGTTCAAGATGTAACACTTAAAGGCTATTCTGACATTATACAACACTGTGCAAAGATTATTTTATCGTTGTACAATATGGTTTAAGCATTAAAAAGTATTATATATCTGTTTTTAACTTTCATGAACATTCTTGACACTTCATCTAGAATTGAAATTGACATTAGGCATCACTAACATGTTACCAATGAATATGTGATGTAAAGTAGCTATTAAAAATTATATTATTTAGTTCAATGGTTACTCTACTACTCACTTATCATTGAAAAGTTAATTAATGAAATTAACTTGAAATAAATATCAATAAACAAATATTGTGGACTTGACTTCTAAATTATACAAGAAAATGCTCAAACTAATATATGTGCCACATAACTATAACTACGTAATTTAGTCATAAGTCATATCATATATTGGTAATCACACTCAAAATTACATATCACATAATGATTTGTTAACGCTTAAATCATATCGTGTAATGATAAAATAACCTTCACACGATGTTATAGCCTTCACATCATGACATATTAAACTTTGTTAATTCGAGAGTAAGGTTTTTTGAAATAGTTTTTATTTTATTTAATTTTTTCTTGTAATTTTTGTATATATCATATATATTACAAAATTATGTATATGAGATTTAAAAAAATACAAAATTATATATATATAATTGTACATATATAATTTTATACATATATAATTATATATATATATATAATTATAATATACATATATAATATATATATATATAATACGTTATATTACAAATTTTTGTAATACGTTATATATATATATTTTTGTAATACGTTATATATATATATATATATATATATATATATAACGTATTACAAAAATTGCGTAAGCATATCATATCAGTTCGGAAAAAAAAAATGTCCGATTGGTATTCGGAAAATTGCTCTATTTTGGAAATTTCATTGTATCTTTTAAAATATGGAATTTATTGCTAGAATAAGATAAGGAGACACTGGCTAAGCATAAATTAATTCAAAAATGATATTCGAAATGAGAGTTGGAAGAAGGATTTGAAGTTCAAAATTTCAGTCATTTTGTCATTTGAATGTTACTCCAACACTTAAAAATTCATTTGTTTCGGCATTTGCAGCAATGTCATCCAAGCTGTGAGTAAAGCAATTTTTTCGTAATTTTTTTCTAGAACATTAGCTTTGAATTCAATATTTTTTGCTTAACTCACCCAAGAGTTTTCACCAGTTCTCAATCTAGAAAAAATTCATTGCTTAGATAATTAGAAAAAAATTCCGATACGTACCCCAATAACTTGAAAGCAATTATGATAGATGAGGGAGCCCCAACATTACTTTATTTAATTTACTGGGAGTGAATATTTTCATTGCTCCAGTCACAGTAATACAGAATTTCATCTCTGTATCCTATCGAAACTATGTAAAATTTGCAAACCCATACCAAACCCGGGGTTTGATACAGGTCTGCTAAACTTTGCTACTGTTTCGCTGGGCGATTATGATGGATATTGTATCACTTCGATAGGGGTATTGTAAAAACTCTTGACCTTTTTAATGAAACTCTAGTAAGGGGGACGGTAGGATGTTGAGGAAACAAGGTGAAATGATAAACATGTCGGAAAGATTGAAAAGAATTCATAATAAGCAAGCATATATTTTCTTACAGCTAGCAGCAATTAACAATAATTTGCCGAAATATTTATTGAACATATAATATTTTGCTTTTGCACTATAGATGAAGGCGAAATAGTCATCTTGATAAAAAATGAAATTTATTGCAAATATATCTAAAATGAATAATAAAAATTAATGATGTTAAAATGGCCTGTAAATGATGTCATATAAAGTAAAATAATAATAATTTGCTGAAATTGATCATTGTTGATAGTTTTTCTTTCCACTATCTAACCAGATAAGGTTACATTCAGAAGTACGGCAATACTATCTATTCTTGGAGAGTACATGTGAATTGATGAAATTTTTCTTCTAGAAGTATTGAATTATCTTCTTAGTGGCTTTAGATTCAAATTCCTCGCTGCATCAAATTCAGATTTCAGTCATTTTCTTCTAAATTATCTGCTCATGCACCTGAAATCCTTGGTGTTCGCTGAAGCAAGCGTTGTCTTTGCTTTGTCAGTGTATATTCACCCTTTTGCTTTCTGTCACCTCTGAATATAATCATTAATCAAATATTTAATTCTTAATAGCAATTTACATTATTTATTTCAACAGAAGATAATAAAGCTGGTACTAATCAGGCTAGAAACTTTTAGCAATCTTTCTACTAATCGAAATTGAATGTGTAGTAAATATCAATCGAGTTCCAATTAATTTTTTTGTGTTAGAAAAGTTTTATAAACAAGAATGAAATGAATCGTCATTTTCTGTGTTCCATCTAAACATATCATCAAATCGAGAAATCACAGAGCAACAAATCAATCTTATGGATGTCTTTCTTCCATATTCAAAAAGATTGTCAAGATCCGAGAATGAAAATGCAACTGTAAGATATCTCCCCCTATTCATTTCGTTACTTGCGAAGTAAAAATTCAAAAAGTTCACACTTTTAGTCGAATATTCCAGAACTTTTGTCACATTTATTTCTCTGTGAAACAGTAGCAAATTATAAGAATCTGTTCCATTTGGCAATAAAAATTTCTTGATTAATAAAAGGGAGGAAAATTCTTGATGTTAGAGTTTCTTTTTTTTTCGTTTTTTTTTTTTTGTGAATTTTAACTTCATTTTATTATTTTAAATCGTCATTTTCTGTGATTCAAACAATTTTTTTGGTCTTTGTAAAATTCAGTTCCGATGTTCTTCAATAATCATGTTTTTCGCATGCTAGCAATGAGAGTACAGGTTTTATGTTTCGTAAATACAATTACAAATTCTTTCACAATGTAGAAATCATTTATTCAACCTTTTCTTCGCTCCTTTTTTTTTTAAAGAAAATAAATGAAATGAAGTTGACATAGAAGAAGCCGTCTTGACACTTGCATGAAAAGAAAAATAACATATTTAGAGTATACAGGGAGAAAAGTAATATGACGGACGAATAATTGGTTCAGAGAAGTAAATAATTTAATAAAGTAAACAAAAAATCGAATGTGGTGTATTGTAGGAGGTACACTTGCATCTGTAAACAGGGAAATATGGCTGGTAGGCTTTCTAAAGCTTTTCATTCTCTTCTAAGTTTATAGTGGAATAAAAGGCTAAAACAGATTAGTAGCATCTCTCACAACTGCTTTGCTACTTTTAAACTGAAAGAAAATGAAGTATAAAAATATCCAAAATGACGAACAAATGTAATGAGTAGAAATTTGAAAATTTTCGTTACAAATTATTTGTTACGTTTATCTGTCCTANCTGAAAGAAAATGAAGTATAAAAATATCCAAAATGACGAACAAATGTAATAAGTAGAAATTTGAAAATTTTCGTTACAAATTATTTGTTACGTTTATCTGTCCTACTAAAAATAATTAGATTTGTTTAATGTATTAAAGGTGGAAATAAATCATCTAAAATTGGTTGCAAATTTACAAATTTTAGTACCACTCCTGATTCTGGACATTTTTAGTAATTTAAATCTGATTTATGCTAGCGGAAAAACAAAGATTTGCGAAATCGGAATGGTATATTGGTAGCAATATCACGTATTGCTACCAATATACCATTTAGATCAACTGGACAGAAAATGTCGAGAACTTGGAAAAAAAAAATTACTTTCAAGTAATGCGTGGTACCAAACGTTCTGTATTTGGTATGTACTGAAACTCAGCATCATTTGGCTTATTCTTAATGAGCACCCTAGTCGGATATACCATCTAGATCAGAGAATTATACAAATGGAAGAAGGTGATCGAAATATTTCCCTGCAAAGCATTAATGAATCGAATGAATTGTTCGTTGCATTGTTGTTTCTGCAGTGGATCGCCTCTTGTCGTACATATCTATCAAATAAAACCATCTCGGGCTGTTAAGGTGCTTGTTGTAGTTATGTTATCAGAGTTAAGAGGACAAATTGGTCTCTCTAACATCTATTTTTCAGTTTCTTTCACAAGGACTCAGAATTAATTGGCTTTGTTACAGCTATCGAACAATGCAAAGTATTCGATTTATTGCCTTAGCTTTTGCATTGGCTTTATTCAACTGCGCTTGTCATTTTCGGCTTTATCTTCACTGATAGCGAAGTACGAACAAAATGGATCTGAAGCATAATTGAGTATTCTGTATCCTAAGGAAAATGCTACTTGGCTATTTTCAGCTTTTGGGGTCACATGAGTAAGCGCTAGTCTATCCTGCAGAACTTATGAATGCCTGGACCTATGGCTGTATGAGCGTAGTTCTGGCTATTGCATTGAATCTTTTCAATTATTACTTATTACGAAATGCTGGAAAGCAATCTCAACTGTGTATGTGACTGTGCTTCTTGTTTATAAAAAAAATGAGGCAAATGGTTGGTTTCTTTGACTAATTAAACATACATTTTTCGGCTCTATGGGAAGCCACGAGGACTTTCGGGCTGAGTTTTGAAAATTTAATGTTTATTGCCGTCAAAATGTCGCATATTATTTCATTCAGTAAAATTATTATTTTTCATAGCCTGGGCAATGATATTGGTTATTAATTGGAATCAAAATCATTTAAATTTGGTCGAAAAGTGTGCAAGGATTTCAATCATTTTAGTAAATATTAAAATGCTATCATAGCTTTCTTCCCTTTCCAACTTTGGAACTAACAGTCTTTACTTCTTTAAGTAATGGCAACCACTTATTCTAGTTCTTTATTAAACTTAGAAAAAAATTGTATCAAGTGTTAGCAGGGAAAGAAAAGTAGTAAATGCTGTCATTTGTACGAGAAACCTCACGTACGAATGACCTTTCACTCAATCTGATTTAATATTCTGTATGAATTAAAAAGGACAAACCACTTCATTAAATTTCTAGAAGCATTAACTTGCTAAGTAATCAAATGAAGAGAAAAAGATGGTAAGTAGCACGTGAATATTTGTTAATAAGTACTTCATCTTCCGTGTCATTATCACCTTTCTCTGTACACTTCATCGAGGTTAGAGTAAATTTCCCAACTTATTTGAATCATCCTTGCTTAAAGTTACAAATAAAAGTAGTGATAATAGGGATTTCCATGTATATATTTACTCATTTTGATTTAACACAATCAAGATTTAATTAGATCTAAGTGCGTCTTCTATAAAGTGCTAATTTGAAATAAGTTTAATCCACTTCCGAATAGTCATGTTCCTCGTCATATTCACTATCTTTAAAGTAATCACAGCTGAACGCGATCATATATCTTCTAAATGTCAAAATCAACTTACTAATTCAATCTTGCAGCGACGATTGCTAGTTGTTTGACCTCTCTTCTATCAGCTTTTACTTTGTTCACTTTCAATTTGCTTCCTATTTCGACAGTAACTGTTGTACGTCTCATTTCTCAGTAAGGAATTTTGCTATGTACGACTTAGAAATTTAAAATACATATTTCTGATGAGGTTTTCTAAAATATTATTTTTATTTAATTTCCACTCAAATCCTTTAGTTCCTCCGATTCGGAACTACTTCCAATATCATTATTTCTATTCTTTTTGCTGCTTTTTAATTATGGTAAAAACTATTTATTTTGGCGTTGTATTTACCGGACGAAATTTCTGCAGCAGAGTAGTCTAATCCGTCACAATATGAAAGCTAGCTTTACACAGCAGACAATGACAATTACTCAAAGGTGTAAGTAATTTACCTGACGGTAGGTTAACAATGAGAAAGAAAAACACCTTTTACCAATCTCATCTATTGTTAATCAATTTTCGCCATTGCTGTATGATAATTTGTTTTAATCCATATGGTTGTACTGCATGATTTGATCACTAAATAACTATTATAAATGCTTAGCTAATAATTTCCAAGTCTTTTATTGTACAAGGAATAGGTCGTCCATTACAAAATATTGTCTCATCCAGTCTTCTGATAAGCTGATGTTCACACCGGTGATAAATTAGAATTCAACTTATCTAACCACTTAAATCTATCTTAAAATTTTTCGGCGTTCCTACATCTGATGTTAGTTGTAGTTGAACTAGCATTGAAGTTAAACTAAATTAGAAATTTGAAAAACATGATTTACTGATTAACACAAAGACAAGTAAGATACAAAAAGATAACGGAAATTGATTCAAGCCTATTGATAAATTAATTATTCACTGATATCAAATTTAGGAAAAAAAAAAATGTAAAACATGTTCAGCTTCCACAGTCGTTCAAATCTCAAAAAGCTTTCTTTAGAAGAACTATTTATTAACTGGTTATTGAAATATTCATCATAATAGTTATTTCATTGCATTAAAAAGGCAAAAAAAAAACACACATTTTTTTGTTGCTGCAACTTCTTATAATAGGTGAAATTTCAGTAAATTCTAAAAGTTTATTTCTAAAATAATTGTTTTTTTTTTTTTTGGAAAATGCAACCAACTGATATAAATAATCAAAAAAATTTATTATGTTAATAATAATCAAAATAATCAATTTATTGTATAAATAATTATTTCCACGTTTTAGTTTGTTTTTATTAATAAGTACTCTCATAAATACTAGAAAGTAGGTTGACAATAAGCAATAAGAGAATATTAATATTTTGAAAAAAAAAAATCTCCTTTGACTGATTACAAATGTTTTGTGATTTATAGCTGTCGAAGTAATGTCGCTTAAAGTTTCAATTTTTCACTAATCAAGGACAATGATTATCTTTGACCTCATTTTTCATTTCATGACCTTTTCAACGTCATCTTTTATTAACCTATTATTCTTCCTGATCGAACTTGAGATTACTGCAAAAATTGTCCTTTGTGGATACATTACTTTAAACGACTTATTAGACTGTCTCGAGGAAGACTTATCGTCTAAACTGCGCCACACTTTTTTTCCCTTAGTGACTATATGTCGTGTATGAGGAAATTTCGAAGAAGAATTCATAGCAAATAGTTTCTTTTCATCAAATTAATTAGTCACTCTCTAAACAAGTTTAAATTTCATTGTTGTCAAAAACCTTGTTCCTGTCCTTAACTCAAATAGTTCTTTATCACATAGTTGTTTAGTTTAGTTTTGTTTGATAATTCTGTAGAACTGAGGGATCATTGGAATTTTGTGAAATGCCACGCGATAAAATTCAGTGAAGAAGTACATTTATCAGAATGAGATACCAATCGAAAGGAAGATTCGATAGAAAATGACAAACAAAAAAACATTCCACAGTAATGAAAAAAGAGTAATAAAGCTTGGAAAAAAGGACCAATTTTGGCAAAAAATTAAAAGAAATTTAATCAAATTTCATAATTAACGGGGGCTCCCATTATTTTGCAGTACTGGTGAGGATATGAGTACTGAAAAGTAAGCATCTTACATTTCTCAATCCATATGAAAAGATTAAGCATAACTCAACTATTATCAATAGATCATTCAAAACTGACAAGTGAGAATTTAAAAAAAAATTCAGTTGTAGACAAAATCGAAACGTATTCTGTACAACAGTAACAAAACAAACAGTGCTTAAGCATCCCTGAATGTATTTGATGCAAATACGAAGCTGATCCTAATGTTCAGTGCAATTTATTAAACCGGAAAACAAAATGAAAGATCCGGAAGAAGATAAATTCTGACATGAGCAATGTCAGGGTAGCTTTAAAGCAGGAAAGTTTTATATTCAACCATTTTCATTAACTTCTTGCTTACTATGTATAAAATTTTCTAGGTTCCTTCTGAAAAACTAAGATATCGACGCTACATAGAACTGACTGAACTTTCGAGCTCATAAATCTCAGTAACCTTCAAGAAGACCTAACCCGCAATTTCTAAGGAATTTATCGACTTCTGAAATTGTTAGTTCAAATATCGGTTAACGCTGATATCCACAAGTCACTGGGTTCAATTAAGGTAATGAATGAAAATTAATTACTCAGCTGTCCACTAGTCGTCGTGAAATGTCGTCGTCGTGGATTCTCTTTTTCCACCGTACTTGCTGCCACTTCCACAGCACGAGTTTTTTCCAAATCTATTTTTGTGTAATTTACATTAGAAGTCATGCCAAAAGATACCGAATCATTACGTGTACTTGGTGGATTGGCCCTGAAACTATGGTACCAGCATAATGTTGGAGAAACGTGGAACAGAAGCAAGTATCAGATTGAACGGAGTTAGGAAATGTATTTGATCGTTTGTTTATCCTGCACTTTTAGAGACAGCTGTTACAGATCATTAATTTCTGATATGCAGTGATATTTATTCCACACAAAGTATCAATACCTGACAGCTGCGGGTGAACCTTCCTCAGACATGCCTACCGCTACTAAAGCGTAATCAAGTTGCGGTGGTGTTGATTCTCGATCACTCACTCCTGAGTCCTGAAATCATATTACATGTACAGCACTGAATTAGTTACTGTTGAAAATATCACCTTCCGGAAAAAGAAACTTTTCTTGAACTCCAACAAAAAATCCGAAGGTGGGATTTTAAATATTAGCAGAATCTGTTTCAAATAGTTCATTAAAATTCTTGACCATTCCAAATCATTGGTATTTTTATACCAAAACTTCATGATGGATAGGATATTAGTTATTAATAAGATAAAGATATATTCCAGAAAAATACACATTCATGCTGTTGACCAACTGGAAGTTACTACTCTGAGAATTCTGTTGCCTAATTATTATCATTTAAATGCAGCCCCTACTAGTAGAATTACATTGGTAAACTTTATAGAGCGGTAAAGTTACCTGTCGAGCATTAACATATGAATTAAGCAGTGGCCTGTCGCAAGAGCAAAGTAGTCCACAAGGTAGATAGCGATGTGTTGGCCCAGCGGTTGGAGTATTGAATCGTTGCGAACTAAATTCAGGCGTCCCAAGATTTTGTTCTGTTGAACCACTGAAAACAGGAAACAATGATGTCGGATGAAGAAGAATAGTAGATAGTACTACGGAAGAATGAACATCCGGAAATTCTGCTTAGAACCGGCGAAACACTTTCAAATTATGAACGTCATCCGGAGGAAAAAGAAGCAGGAAAAGGTGAAAGGATAGATGGCACTGTTTTGGATTAACGAAAAAGCTTACAAAGTGAAATGGCCAGTTGAGGAGTATTCCCTCAAAATCGGCGACAAACATTGTGGTGATGAAGTGGCGGAACGACGTTGCGGAAGAACATTGACATAGGAATGATCAGAAGAACTCAGTTCGGATGGATGTCGCTGAATTACGTGTTCACTCCTGAAGTTGATGACTGATTTTTCGGACATATATAAAATCATCACAGCTTAGATAATACTGTTAATCGAATCTCTAGGCCCAAAGCATCGACCCATCACATGCTTTTCTTTGATAAATCGGTTTAAATTAAAATCTTAAGCACAAAAGTTAACTTCACATCTGTTAAGGAAAACAGTCACTGAAAGATTGGAAAGTTTGCAGTTGAAGTTTAATAGCAAGTTTCATTATGAGCAAGAAATAAGTAAAAGTAATGAGTTAATTAAGAGAAGTTAGAATTTGATTTGATTTACACGACGTTTCCCATGAAGGCAGGTTGATTGAGGCATGATCGAGGTGAGTGATAGGATGGCGGTGGCAGAGGCCAGACAGTGGTATGTGCAGGCCCAGCAATACTTCGTGGTCGTTTCGGCATCTGCGATAGGAGTTGCCGGTGATAATTAAACCGATTGAGCGGTCGATGATAGCTGCTGATGCATGTTGATGGCGAACAATCACCAACATTTGTTGTACCTGGAAAATGACCGACTATATGGCTGTCTAAGCCTAGAAGTAGACATTGGATTTGGAAATATTCGTCTTCGGATCAATCTTTCTTTTCTTCTTTTTGTTTCTTTCAAAAGAAGAGTGAATCATGTAGAGAGGAAAACTTCAACTTTTTAACTTTCGCTACCTTCACTTGAATATCGTTGTATTGGTTGAATACGTGTGCCGGTATAGTTTGATGGGATGTTGTGAACACTGTGGTAGCTTCCCGTAACGGACTGCGCACGAGCTTCACGTATTGCTATACCCATATTTGCGTTATCCTGGATACGAGACTGCACCAGCTGCTAATGAATTCAATGAAAAACATTTTTCTGAATCTCAACTGACGTAAAAATGAATTCTGAAGTCTGAGAAGTGAACAGAGAGGCACCTGAAAAATGGCTTCAGCTTGATGTGACTGGAACGTATGAAGACCTTCACCGCTACTACATCTGAAAAGATAATCATAATAAAATTGCATTTTCTACTGTTAGATGCCTTCTTACTGCTTATCTGACATAGACGGCATCTAAAAGAAACTCGCTCTTCATAGTAATTTTGAATGTTCCATCTATCAGGTTCAGATTCATCAGCAAAATTGATGATTTTAACTTCTCACTTCATCTCAATCTTGTTCAGGCTCCATTTAATTTTCTTTAGTTCATACTTTCTCTAGTCTTCGGTCTTGTCACTGTCTCATATGAAGTCGGAGAAAAGAAAGTTTTTTTTTCGAACCACAAAATTAGATACTTTTTTTTCGCATAAGTTATAGAAGCTTATTGCTACCAATTCAGCGATATATCATTCCATTTTTTTTTTTTTTTTGGCTGTCAATTTCATAAACTTTGTAAGAAAAAAAAAACTTTTTTTCAATTATCTTTTTTTCTTTGCAAATTTATGATTTTTAGAAAAAATTCAGATTATTTTATAGAAATATTGATCAGTTTGAAATGATATGAAGAATTTCGAACTGAATAGGCTTCAACCTTAAACTAAAATTTCTTGACAACTGAAAATTGCTCAATGTCGAACTATTTCATTTCATAGTACAGACTTGAAGCCATTGTTTTTTTTTCTAGTTACCGAAGGTTAAATGTTTTTAACAGATCAATTTTACTGAACGAAATGTTAGCTGAACGTGAGAATAACAAAAAGAGATAATTTTGAAATGAGAGAGACAGGTAACCCCCCCCCCCCCTCCAAAAAAAAAAATAAAAAAATAGTATATTATAGTTGTCAAAAATGACTAAAAATTGAATAGAATTCAGTAGTTAGACAATAACATGCGAACTCGTTAGAAATGTTTTCAGTAAAGATAATTGAATTCATTAAACTATTTTGAATAAATTAACTTGAGTAATGAGAAATTAAAAAATAGTTCTATAAAAAGCTAAAAAAATACCTTCGTCCACTTTCGAAGAAGAAGATACCAGCTGATGTAAAACCATAACGGCGTAAAAAATGTAACGGCCAGTTTAATGTTTCACATCTCGAACGGATAAAAACAATTTCATTTTCGGTCACTTTTAATATTCCTGAAAAAAAAAAAAAAAAAAAAATGAATGGGAAAATGAAGTGGAAAAAATAGAAGGCATTTGTTTCTCATTACTTTTAACCCGGAAGAGGAATTAATTACTAAGGAAAGAAAAAATTCTCATTCAAACTTTACGAGACTCTCTCCCTTAAACCATTTTTTTTTTTTTTTTTTGGAAAATTCATAATGCTAGAAACCTATATCAAAACAAAATTAAAAAATTGAATTATTCATGAAAAATATCTTTTTTTTCCCCATTTTCATCAATATTTCTTTAATACAGCTTACCAAACTTCTATAGATCTGTGTCTAAAGTATTTCTTTTCTATGTGTCCATCGTAATATATTAATTTATATATTGAAATTTCTTTTAATTCTCTTGCAGTATTAAGCCAGAATTCATACAATAAGGTAGTTTTGTTATGCGCATGATTCGAAACGTTTGAAGCTGTTGTAATTGAAATTAATTGCATTTTTGAAAAAAAAAAAAAGACGGAAAGAATTGAAAGATTGAATCAATGAAGGAATGTGATAAATCATTTACCTGGAATAAATTTGTTCCTTTTTTTAACGAATACTTGAAAGGCTTCTGGGTCATCACTTATAAAAGCTCCGCCAATTCTTGTTTCACTTCGACCTGCTGCATTTTGAAAATTTTTTAAAAACTCCTTTTGGCCTGTTTGACTTACACAGTTGCCCATACCACTGATTTCTGAAAGAAAATAATTGCAAATTTCTTTCCACTGTGAAAACAGTTAAGAAAACATATTTGAAAAAAAAAAAAGAAAGAAAGGAACATTACAAGTCAATGATAGGAAGATATAATTCACAATTTTTGTTTGGAATTTCGAACCTATACTTAAATTGTCCTTTAAATTTGAAATTAAAATATTACCTTGAACTTCATTAAAGAATAAGAAAAAATCTTAGAAACGAAATGGTTTTTCTTTTTCTAAATCTGAAGTAAAATACTACATGAAGACAAATTTTGACTTAGTCAGCATATTATTGTATATCATTTAAGATTGCTCGAAATTTCTGAAGCTGAAATGTAAGCTTAACTAATTTTAGTTGCTTATCATTTCCACATTATAATTACAACAATGATCTCTATGTGATATTTTGTCAAAGAAAAGCAGAAATTAGTGAAAAAAAAATTTTTCAATACGAAGAAATTCAGTGTTGTAATAACACAGGTGTTATTATTACAGTAGCAATGTCTCGGATATTACAACATGTTCCATTTGAAGATAATAATGAGTAACTTTTATACCGAAACCTTCCGAAGGAGGTTCATCCTATCAGTTGTTTAACAAGTTACTTTATCCAACCGATAGTTGTGGCTAAAAAAGAGAAATTTCCTTCCAGTCTCTTCAAAAATAAAAAATAAAGAAGCATTTCACTCCTCTATTCTCCTTCTCTTCATACTTTTTCTTGCAATTAATTAGTAGAAAATTCAAACTGACCCCAAAATTACACGAATTTCCTGTTGCGTTCAGCTTACGCTATGAACACAAATTAGTGAGCCGCTGAATTCCGTCCACAAATTAAACTTTTGTTCGTTGAAAAGAAGCGTTCAGATGTTTGCGAACACTTTTAACAATTCATTCTCCTAAATTTGGAAATCTAACTTTTTTTTTTGATAGAGCCATACTTTAAGAAAATCACATTGTATCGCACTCGGAAAGTAAAATAATTAAAAACAGAGAGTTTACTTACTGAAAAAGACATGCCACTAATTTCTCTCTATTTTAGTTCTAAAATTCACAAACAAACATGATATCCCCATTAGCTTTTGTTAAATTTCAGTGAATGCGTCTAAAATTTTGGTTCACAATACTAAAAGATAATTATTTACGGCATAATCAATTTCAACGCGTAATGAATCTTATTATATTTAGAAAATTGATTGAAATTGATCGAAATATATAACCTAATCAATATGAAAGATATCATGATATAATATGATAACTGGACACGTCAAGAAAATGTTTTTGCCCAAAGTAATCGAAATGTTTATAGAAGGAAAGGAAAGCCAAAGAACGAAAGAATGAAATCCTAGTGCCTCATCAATCCTTCGCTTGATACAACAATCATTCTAATCATCTCGATGCTATAGTTTATCATTCTAATCACCCCACTGCTACAGTTTATCATTCTAATCACCTCGATGTTACAGTTTATCATTCTAATCATCTCGATGCTACCTTTTGTTCACTTCCCTCACTAAATTTCATCGAAAAGTTCAACCAATTACAGAAAAAAGGAATGAATCAATAACTGGTGGGAAATTTTAATCCCGAATAACAGTAGCTGCTGACAATGAGCAGTGGTTATATTGCTAATTGTATCCTGCAAAGAAGCTAACAACTGCAACTGAGCAGCACATAAATCATTACCATTATCATCATCATCACTATCATCATTATTATCATCGTCATCATTATCAGCGTCATCATCCCTATCAACATTATTATCACCATTATCATTCACCCAGTTGGTGCAAGCAGCTGATTTATCCGTGCAGTGTGCTGTAAACTTTTCGGCAAGGAACAGAAGAGATAACGAAAATGCTCCCATCTTCGCCAACTGCCGAAGGTTCGACAACATGTCGTTGTTTTAAAGCGTAAGACTGAGCGATGCCCCATAGCTTAGATTCTGATTTGTTAAATTTTAAGGCAGAGAAAGGGAAGATAAGGCTGAAAAGGATATGTTCTGCTTATCATTCCTGCTATCAACTAATCAATTATGTGCCACTCCGAATATCTCCTCCTGATCAAACCATTGCTTTCCTTTCTTCCTGATTAATTAATTACTTTTGTATGGAAACCAGCTTCCCGCTGCATTACGAATTTTGCTGGCCTAAGTAACAGACATTAAATTATATCGAAGGTATGAATGATGGATTGCAAAATTACTACAGTTTTTATAAAATGCCAATTTTCAAATATTAACTGGAATGAAATAAGAATTAGGTGGTGGTGCACGAAGTAGTGACAGGAAAATCTTCGAAACAGTGATAAAAGTCAGACAAAGCATAAATAAGGATTCAGCTGGTGATAAATACTTTGTTTTGTTACAATACAGAAGTTTGATATTTATCGCTTTCATTAATTACTCTGTCGGCGATTGCACATCTCTTATTGATTTGTGTCCTCAAAATTTATGAAAGTCATTTACTTTTCATAAATTAAATTTTACTCATTTTTGCAATAGGAAGACTGAACTTGAAATTGCTGGATTTGATAGCATTCCAATTTAAACGCTAAATTTGACAAAATTATGATGAAATACGCAAATTAAAAGATAAAAATGATTTGTAAAAGTGCTTAACTACAAAACAACAAATAATTACGACCGACCTCATAAATTGTCGTGCTTAATGGGAAAACGCAATAAATTATAAAATCTAATTAGACCGACCTTTTCATTTTCTTTAAAGAAGCTAGTAATAATAATTGATATTAATAATAGTAATTAGTAATAGTAACAATAATAGTAATAACAATAATAATGATAACAATAATAATAATAATAACAATAATAATAATGATAATAATAATAATAATGACAATAATAATAATGATAATAATAATGATGATGATAATAATAATAATAATAATGATAATATTATAATAACAACAATAATAATAAATTTTACATATTTGAAATCTCTTTTATAAAGCATTGAAATTTCGTGCATTTGTTTCGGTATATTTCTTCAATTAAATCACTTAATGTTGATAGCACAGATGTATACCGGATCTGATCGTAGACTAATTCTGCGATTATATTTTAGTTAATTACGTTAATTTAATTCTCTTTTAGGATAAATTAGGAATAATTAACTGGTTAGCAAATAATACTTCCTTCTTACTTCTCACGTTTAGGCATTTTTGTAAATCTTTCAAGCTAATGCGAAAGAAAAGGTAAGGGATATTTTCATACTAAGCCTAGATCTATCTAGGTTTAAGCGCTCTATTCGAATCATTTATGCAACTTATCCCAGTTCTTGATTTCAGAAATGTCCTTGCACGCCTTGTTACAGCACATTTATTTTTCAACTAACCTATTTACTAAGCCCAGTCCAACACTGGTTAGTTCACGCAAAAAAAATGTTACTATGAAACTAAGTGGAAGCATAGCAAGCTAAACGGACAGTAACGAGAAAGTGGGAATGTGGGATATCCGAGAATTTCTGCAAATTTATCTGGATGAGATTAGAATGC
>RCAB01000278.1:0-84372 GCA_003640385.1 Setaria digitata
AGCACGACTAATCCAATCTAAAATAAGAAGCCACAATTAAAATTCATCGATATCTTCAGTTCACAAATTCAACAATTATTCCAATTAAGCCTATAGTGTATGAAATCTTTCTGAAGAAATCAAACGTCCTGGTTGGAAGCATGCTTCAAAAATTTTTAGAACCATTACGGATATCAGAAGGAAAAATAACTAAGAGGTTAGTCAGTTGATGGATACTCACTAACTACCTTACTTATATAACTTCATCATTTATTAACGTGACGCTATTTAGTTGAACATTATTTTTTAAGTCCGCTATGAACCGAATTGTTTCGCTGCTAACTTTCATTAACTTTGTTTCTGCAAAGGATGGAAGAAATGTTGAATGGTTCTTGGAGCTACAACTGGAGCTATTGCATAATTTACTGAAAAAACTATAACTAACTGGAGCTATTGCATAATTTTTTGCTATAACTGGAGCTATTGCATAATTTACTAATTTACTGAAATATGATCATCGTAAATTATAAATAAGAGAGCTACCTCATTTAACTATTCACGCATTTCGCTTCTCATAACATATAAAAGTTAAAACTTAAAAATGATTCTTTAATAAATAAATTTACAGGGACAAGACAAAGCATGGTTTAGAAAAACACAAATAGTTAAAACGCTTGATAATTCTCTTAAAACGAATAAAAACTCCATGGAAATGATAAACGAATAGTGAGGCTCACTCTTCCGAAAGCTTACCGATTTCTCTTTTGAAATTTATACTAAACACTGCTAAAAATACTAACCCCAATATCGTCCGTAATATCAGCACTGTCGTATTGCTCCTTCATCCCATTACCATTTACTAAAACCTTTTAAAATTTCCACTAATTCTGGGACGAACATTTTGTAAGTGTAAAACAAATACTTTTTACAGCAAACAGAAGGAGAAAATTCTCAAGGAAATTGTTATTTGCAAGAAAAACAGCACTACAAATGTAACTCATCCATATTCGTTCCTTCACATTTTTGAAATATGAAAGAGAAATTAGCTGACGACGAATATCAACCAATAAGCTCAATCAAAATTAAATTTCTGAAAGTCCTTCTTAACCGAACGACATTGAAATAAAAAATCCAGCATAAGTAAGCTATACATAGGTAGCATTTGTGAAACAACACAAAAAATTAAATATTTATATGCACAGCACAGAAAATTTATTGCAGTTACTCAATATTTGATAGCAAACATCATCCCATCTATCTTTGCCTACTGATGAAAGTCCTGCTTTCCAGGTATCATAGGATCGTAACATAAGATGCCACTGTATCTGATTCATTCGAAACCCACTACGAAAAAGAAAATGATACAAAGCCATCAAATATCATTAAAATCAACTTATATATAATTAAATATCTGATACATCCATTTAATTTTATTGTTGACCCCATGAGCTCCAACTCATTTTCGACGCAATTATAAATATACACATTTTAACCCTAATCCGACTCGCAGCATTACACGAGTTAAAATATGATATATTCTATATGCTGATACACTAAAACTAAGACTACAAAATCAGCAAGCAGCGACTGTATATGCAGTTTTTATAAATAACAACTCCCGAAACTCAATTTTATTAGATCAAGAAAGATGTAACTGCTCAAATACAATTCAGTCACCAGCATAACAAATTAGTAAAAATCATATGCACAGATGATGCAATACGGTATAAATGAGTAGTTTAAAATTGTCTTCGAGAGAATTCATCCCATCTGTCTTGCACGGAAATTAAATACACACGTAACGCAAGGTAGCAGAATAACAAAAACAAATCACGGACATAAAAACATATCTATATATCGTTGCAATTTAAATAAAACGAAGCGTCAGCTGAACTTAACCTATTTCAGTAAGATCGGATCATTGGTTTAACCCAATCTGTTTCGTTCTTATCCAGTGTATCGTCAATCACTGGTCGGTAACTCAAAGTAATCTGAAATTCACTGCATCTCAAACAAAAATTAGCATATTGAAATGAAAACAGGGAAGTCAATGGAATATGAAAAGCAGAAATAATTGATAAACCTTAATATAAAATTTGAGTAACTCACCTTTCCAGTCTCATGATCTTGTTCGATGATGGTATGTTTGCGCCAGTGCTGATCGAACGGCTTCTTAGTTTGACCATCTACCGATTTCGAGTAATCAAACTCATCTATTCGTGTCTTAAACAGAAAATGTAAACTTTAGAAAAAGCGAATAAAATCAAAAGTCAAAGGCGATTTACTGAATCGCTGATTACAAACTAAATCAAAAAAGTTAGTAACAATCCGACAAACCGGAAAATCGTCACGAGCATGTGCTCCACGAGATTCTTTTCTAGCTTCTGCGGCAACGATAGTTTGAGTTGCATTAAGCATTAAATTCTGTAACTCTAATGTCTCAGCAAGATCCGAATTCCATACTAAACCACGATCTGTCGTTTTGAGAAGTTTCTGTTCTTTGAAAAGTGCTTCCATTTTTGTAATACCTTCCTATAATGTCATTAACAATTAAATGTTCTTCTAAAAATCAAAAACACCTCCACTCGGTGCTCCCCCACTGACTCCATAGACACAAAATCGAGACTGCCGTTTCATTTGCACAGACTGACCTTCAATATATCACCGCGTCGAAATACAGCTGCATGCTGCTGCATCGTCTTCTGCATCTTTAATCTTAGAGCAGCAGTAGGAATGTCACCTTTGGCAAATCGCAACTTATCAACGTTTGCAATAGTTGATTCACCCGCACTTTTCGGCAGATCAGGAATTTTTCCAGATGATTTCTTGGCTTTCTCTAGGATACTGCAAATGGATCAAATGACAGAAGCTACAAATCTGTGATAAAAAATATGACATAGCAGTTAAAATATATTTGTGCAGATATAAACAAATACTTGGAAAAATTACNGTCATAGCAGTTAAAATATATTTGTGCAGATATAAACAAATACTTGGAAAAATTACTCAATAGCGCAAGCACGCCCGAAAACAACAAGATCGAGCAAAGAGTTAGCTCCTAGACGATTCGCACCATGTACCGAATGCGCCGCTGCTTCACCGCATGCATACAACCCAGGTACCAACTACAACCTCAGAAATTATCCAAATTATTTCAATGGAGGCATTAGCAAGAAACTAAATGGAAAACGTTTTTCTTGATCCGCTATGACAATCGGTACCTGATCGCCTTTACCGCTTTTGTGTGTTAAAACTTGTCCCATATAATTCGTTGGTATGCCTCCCATGTTATAATGCACTGTTGGTATTACGGGTATTGGTTCCTTAGCAGCATCCACACCAGCAAAAATCATTGCCGTTTCCATAATACCTGAATATAGCAGTCATGGTTTTAACAGTATAAAACCTTAATTATTAAATGAATTTAGATGATCCTCCAAAAAAAAAAAATTTACAACAAATCTAGCAATTTGTTGGACAGAATTTAAGCGACAGACACATTACAGACGCTACTTAATTTCAGTACATACGACCCTGCCACTAACAACGGTATTTCCGGCAGCTCCTCGCAACTATCACTTTTTGCCATCAGGAATGTTTGATTTATCGGAGCATTCACCAGTAATGAATCTGCAACAAAAGTTGTACCATACTCTTTGAGCTATCCAACCTGGCAATTTGGCATGTAGATCTTTTGCAGGTAAATGATGAAGCTGCAAATAGATATGATCTTTATCCTTCCCTACACCACGACCTTCCATAATTTCAATCGTCATTGCTCGTGAAACGACATCCCGTGAAGCCAGATCTAGCGCATTCGGTGCATATTTTTTCATGAATCGCTCTCCTTCACTATTAACCAAATAACCACCTTCACCTGAAAACGCCACATAAAATAAAACTTTTTGGGATTGTGTATCCATAGCCCAATTGTTTCTAAAAATTATACCTCGAGATCCCTCAGTGATGAGACAACCAGCACCGTAAATACCGGTTGGATGAAACTGAACAAACTCCATATCAGAATTCTGCAGTCCTGCTCTCGTAATCATTGCCGTACCATCACCAGTACAGGTATGTGCTGATGTACAACTGAAAAATGCACGGCCATATCCTCCAGTTGCGATTACCGTGTTCTTCGCACTGTAAAAAACGCTTAATATTACATTATGTTGAATTAATCCACATGCATCATCATATGTCTGTCGCCTGCTTATCAAAAGTTTAGCTGACAGTTCAAAAATAAATCGATAAATTTGCTTCTTTTACTCTTTCAGCAAACTAACTAAATTTTTCACAAAATAAATTCTCGTAATAAATCCACTTCAGTAACGCGAACTATTAAATGATATTGTTATTTATACAAGCTTCAAAAATACCGGAATCGATGTATGCTTCCATCTTCAAGATCCATAGCTACAACGCCAACACACTGTCCTTTGTCCATCATAAGATCAAGAGCGAAATATTCAATAAAATATCGACAGTTGTACTGGAGTGATGAACCATATAACGTGTGCAACATTGAGTGTCCTGTACGATCAGCTACGCAACATGTCCTTAAAATTTACTTTAGAAAAGAAAGAAAAAGAAGCAGAATAAAAAATCACCATTATTTAAAAAATTCCACAAAAAACTTCAACAGAAACAAATGAAAAAACAAAAACAAAACATACCGACGAGCCATCCCACCTTTTCCAAAATTATTGCTTTGTCCACCGAATGAACGCTGATAAATTTTGCCCTCTTCTGTTCGTGAAAAAGGCATACCATAATTTTCCATCTCAATAACAGCACGAACAGCTTCGCGAGTCATGTAATGTATAGCATTTTGATCACCCAACCAATCACTTCCTGGAATAATAATATGAGGAATAAGCAGTTTGCATTTGGCTCTAAAACTTTATTGCCATATAAAAACTGCAATTTTAATTAATTACTTTATTTCTAGATAACGAAAGCACCTTTAACAGTATCATAAAAATGCCATCTCCAATCATCCGGATTCATATTGCCTAGGGCTGCATTAACACCTCCCTGAGCAGCAACTGTGTGAGATCGTGTAGGAAATAGCTTCGTGATTACGGCTACATTCTGCCCACCTTCACTGAGGCCCATAGCAGCTCTCAAGCCAGCTCCACCTGTAAAACCAATGAGTGATGAAAGTGAACTAGAAAACCTTTTCACTTTATGAAGTAACTAAGATTGTATGTAACTTGTGAACCTTATAAACTACCTAATTGCTTTCAACACTAACGCAGTCATGTAGCATCATAATATCGATAAGAGTAAAGTAAACTTATACCAAGAGCAAAGTAAATGCTATCATGATGATGTTATTCCGATTGGATTAAACAGAATAACCTCATCCCGTAATACAGGACAATTTTGTATCGGAATTGAGAGGAAAGAAAA
Source organism: Setaria digitata (assembly GCA_003640385.1). Taxonomy (NCBI): domain Eukaryota; kingdom Metazoa; phylum Nematoda; class Chromadorea; order Rhabditida; family Setariidae; genus Setaria; species Setaria digitata. Next base: position 5,395 of record RCAB01000278.1, read on the forward strand.
ACTAACCAGCTCCAACGATAACTGCATCGTATGCATGATCCACAATACGATACTCACCAATACTGGACGTCTTCGTTTCTTTACGTATCACCGATATTGAAAGCTTCCTTTGTTGACATGCTTTCGTCACCAAACAACGGGCCGCACTTAACATTCCTGCAATGAAATTTCGATCAATTTTTCTCACATTCACTCATTCACACATGCTTTACTGAAAAGTCGGAATAAGTTTTCCCAGAAACCACTCTGATATCTCAGACCTTCACTTCAACATAACTTCAAAAATGAGTGATCATCCTATTGGTGATAATTGACTCATGAAAAGCATCATAAAAATGGCAAGAAATGAATTGACGAATTATTTTCTCATTATGAGTAAGGTGAAATAGTCGATAAGAAACGAAATACCTTCAAGCTATATGTTTAACAGGATAAATATGCCAGTAGCTGTATTCCACTCTATACTTTCTTGCTGTCATTTCAGAAGTAATGGTATAATGTGAAATGTTGTCTTAAGATTTGAGCAAAAAGATTATTAACAACAAATAAAACCCTTCCAAAGCTTATTTCCATCTAATCACTGGTAATTTATAAAGTGATATTCCATCAACAATCATTGATTATTCTTCCTCTATTTTGAGTCTTTGAACGAACATGCAAGCAGTCAACCAAGAAGTATTTCAAATATCAATTTAAATTCTGATATTTGTCGATAGCACGAGATTAACAATTATCATGTATTCATGCTAAGAATTACTTACCTATTTATCTAGCAGATAATTAATATATCCTTCTTAACTTACTGATTATTGCATATGATAAGAGAGGACAGGAAAACAATATCACGGAATGGATTATTATCAATTATGCATATCTGTCTTAATCATTACATATTTCAATTAACCAAATATGCACATACCGCATTCATAGCATGTCTTTGTAAACAAATAAATAATGACTACTGTTAGCATATATTGATGCTGGAATTAACCGATAACACGCAGATAGCACGAAAACGTGAAAACAACAAGTAATTAATAAAAACGTAAAGCAAACAATTCAGACTAACGTAAAATGACTTCCTCTCTCTCTTGCTTATTTCCATTAACAGACAGATCAATAATCATCTATTTTATATGGACTATAACGATTGCGAAAACATCCGGCAGGAACGATCGATCCGGTTGGAACACCTCCGTGAGAAACCAACGAACGCAGACACCGACGTCAGTACGTTTAGCTTGCACACTGCCAATTTATATCTCTACTCACATACGTAGACATACACAAACATACATAGGCATACACTGACATACATAGACATACATGTCTGTGTGTGTTGGGAGAAAAGGGAGAGAAAGGCGAGGAGTGGTAGGAGTAGAGAGTGTAGAGGTGAAGGGCAAACAGTGCGAGACAGCATGCCTAGGTGTACTTAATTTGCACTATGAACGCTTTACAGGTGCAAAAGGGAAGATGGACTACTGTGCAGCTGGAGTGCGGTAATTATGATTCTACAGGTGCAAAAGGGAAGAAGGACTATAGTATAACTGGGATACTGTAATGCTTAAGGAAGAGAGTATTATTTAAATTTGTTGCTGTGTTCTATTATTTGAAAATTGAATAGTCTAAATGTTTTTGTTTTAAATGCTTTTGATTTTGATTATAAAAATTAGCAAAAAGATAAGTTTTGAGAAAAAAAAAAAGAAAGAAGCAATGATGTGAACAGTGATGGAATTTTCGTGTAGGTTATGTCAAGATTGCGCTGCTCATTTTATTGATACTGGAAATTTGCAATTTAGATAATGGTTATCGGGAAATTTGATGGGAACAGAAATTCAAAAACAATAATTTAATAGAAATGGATCGTACGTGAACATAGTACGTGAATGCAAAAAATTTCAATTCGTGAACAAATCATATTCATTGATCATTCATCGCTATCATAATTTTCCAATTTCAGGTTTTCATCCTTCAATATTTTCGAATAATTGGCGGTATGGATTCCACTTCATTCTCGTCCAATGTTTCATCGATCACTGGTCGATAACTCAGTGATACCGATAATATGAATGGTTTGGTTTACTGGATTTGTTAATAAAATTTTGAGTTTTGATAAAGAAGGAAAAACATATTGCTAAGAGGAAATTTCAAAGATTTCATCAATAGGCAAAAATTATCAGCTTGGTTCTGTACTCTAGTATTGTAGTTGTAAAGAAAGAAAGAATTGTAACAATTTTCTATACTGCATGCTACATATCTATATTCATTTTTCATTCGACGATCTCTCAGAGATATCATTATTGCATATTTATATTTTTCCGAAACCGTCTGTTTACTCTCCGGTTAAAATACGGCAAATTGCTTTCCTGATATAAGAACCATTCAGAATCTTTTGCTATAATTTTGTGTTGAAAAAAATTTTAGCTCCAAATTCACTTTTACACAACTATGTAAAAGTGAACTTGAAGCTAAAAAATATTAGCAAAAATGCATCATTAAATTATTATTATATGTCAGGAAAAAAATAAATAATATACTTTTCCGGTTTTCGGATTCATGCTAATGATTGTGTGCTTGCGCCAATGTTGATCAAACGGTTTTTTCGTTTGTCCCGCTAATGGCTTGGAATAATCAAATTCATCCATTCGTTGCTAAATAATAGATAATTTTGTGAAACTATTAATCATAAAATGATCATTTCCAAAAAAAGAAAAAATAAAATAAATTTATTACTTTAAAATCATCACGAGCATGTGCTCCACGTGATTCTTTTCGAGCTTCTGCTGCAATAATTGTTTGCATTGCACAAAGTAATAGATTTTGCAACTCTAATGTTTCAGTGAGATCCGAATTCCAAATTAGTCCACGATCGGTAGTCTTCAGATACTTCTGATCACCATAGATTGCTTCCATTTTCTTGACACCCTCCTGGAAGATGGAGGAATCAAAAATAAGCATCGACAAGATTATTATTTCATTTTAATAAATATTTTGTAAAATAATTTTACCATTTGATTTTATCAGCAGCCACTATTTTCATTATTTCGGTACTGTGATTTTAAATTAGAACGAAAATATAATTCAAGAGACAAAATGAGATACAATGTCTGCTAACTAAATTTTTCCTTATATTAAACAAGAAATGCTAAATTTCAAATTTAAAATTTATCTAATTTGATGAAGCAATATTTCGCAGTTAATTAATGATGAATTCAGATTTATTCAGTGCATACATTACTTTCCATTATTAATTAACTAACTGTTAAACTACTTTCTTTTTTAATTGAAATATTTCTCTCTCTTAGTTTTAAGATAAAAACAAGTTTGCTTAGCATAGAAACCTGCAAAATATCGCCTCGTCGAAAAACAGCAGCATGTCTTTGCATTGTTTTTTGCATTTTTAATCGTAAAGCACTAGTCGGAATATCACCTCTTGCAAAACGAATCTTATCGATATTAGCAAGTGTTTCATCACCTGCATCAGGTGATAGATCCAGAACTTTGCAGTTACTTGATTTGGCTTGTTCCAATATGCTACAAAATTCATTCACCAATTTATTTTGGAAATGTTAACTTCAATTGTTGAATGTTTAAAATAAATTAAAAGATTATATTAAATAGGAAATTTGTGAGTAACATCTTTTCAGCTTGCTTAGAACAATTATTGATAATCATAATTTAGCAGATAAAAATTTTCAGTTATGAAATTATTATTGAATTTTATCTTTTTGTCATAATTTAAATCAATTGCAAGTGCAACCTGATTTAAATAAATAATCCTTTTTGCATTATAAGTGATTTTTCTATCATAAATAACTATAAAACATAAGAATAAAATGTTTTAAAAAAAGAAGAGTAAAAAGTAATTGTCGAAATTTGCTAATTAACAGGAGTAATTAAGAGTTAGTAGTCTAGAAAAAAGTAACTTTTTAGCGCAAGCACGTCCAAATACAACAGTATCAAGAAGTGAATTAGCACCAAGTCGATTAGCACCATGTACCGAATGTGCTGCTGTTTCACCACATGCAAATAATCCTTGGACAAGCTAAATATTTTCTCTTAATTATATAATTTTAATTACCTTTTTACTCCTTTTTCATTTCCTTTTTAGATTTCAAAAAAACATACAAAAATTTTATTACTTTCATATTGCAATATTGACAATATTTGTTAATTAATTCTTCTCAGTTTTCTTTTTATTGTTAACAAATTGTTCATCAATGAAATCAAAAANTTGACAAAACTAAACAAATCAATCACCTGATCACCTTTTCCAGGTAGAAATGTTATTACNCAAAAAAACTAAACAAATCAATCACCTGATCACCTTTTCCAGGTAGAAATGTTATTACTTGTCCTTTATAATCAGTTGGTATTCCACCCATATTGTAATGAACTGTTGGAATTACAGGTATTGGCTCTTTTGTTGCATCAACACCAGCAAAAATTTTTGCTGTTTCCATTATACCTGTTTATTAATTAATGAATAAAGCTAAACTGATCTCTTATTATTTTTTTTTTCTTGACAATGTATAATTTCAAAATAACTTTCATATTATAATTTCAAACATGAACAAAAATAATATATTCATTTCATCTACCTGGTAATTTAGTATGTAAATGCTCGGCAGGAATATGATGAAGTTGTAAATGGATATGATCATTCTCTTTGCCAACACCACGACCTTCCATTATTTCAATGGTCATTGCTCTCGATACAACATCCCGTGATGCTAAGTCTAATGCTTTTGGTGCATACCTTTTCATGAATCGTTCACCTTTGTTATTTACCAAATATCCACCTTCGCCTAATATTTAGAAGCAAAAAAAAATGATTGAAATTGTTGTATTTATTTTATTACTAACAGCAGTTATAAATTGTAATTAGTTAATTGATTAATCATCATATTCAGGTCATTTTTTTCTTTTTTTTTTCTTTTGGAAAAATTCACCGTAAAGTAAAAGTGATTTTTTGTTAAAATTATTATATATTAATAATAGCTACGTCTATAAATTACGATTAATTACTTATATTTCAGATATTTTTGAAAAAATTTGTTGCAAAAAATTAGTAAACAACGATTGTCAAAAAATTAACACAAATTACTAAGGAGTAATTAATAAACCTCTTGATCCTTCGGTAATTAAACAACCAACACCATAAATACCAGTTGGATGAAATTGAATAAATTCCATATCAGTTGTTTGTAAGCCAGCACGAATGGCCATTGCATTACCGTCACCAGTGGTACTATGTGCTGTGGTACAACTAAAATATGCTCGGCCAAAACCGCCCGTTGCCAAGATAGTAAATGGTGTACTGTAACGGTAAATTTATATTGTAAATTGTTATCTTTTAGCATATAGTTTTATTCAATTATCTCACCATTATAGTAGTAAGATGATGTGATAATATATCACGGAATGATGATATTTCATTGAAAAATAAACAATATTGATAAATTATGATCATACTAAAGATTGCATTACTGTAGCATTTGTTTAGTGCATCATGATATTTGATTACTGCAATAGTAATACATCATCAAATGATGATATTTCATTAGAAAAAAAAATAACTGAAGTTACTGGAAACGATGAAATGTGCCATCTTCAAGATTCATCGCAATTACTCCAATACATTCTCCTTTATTCATCAATAAATCGAGCGCAAAAAATTCAATAAAATAATGACAGTGATACTGTAACGATGTACCATAAAGTGTATGAAGCATTGAATGACCGGTACGATCGGCTACAGCACATGTACTAAAGAAATGTGTTTTAATTTAGACTTTAAGAATGATGAAGGAAATTATTTCAGATGTAAGAAAAAAAAAGCAGTTAATTAATATTTACTTAATGATTAAAGTAAAATGAGTGTCTAATGAAGGCAAGCCGTAAATATTTCTAGTATGGCAATGTAAAAATGTAATATTTCTAATATAATTTATAATTTATTCCTACTATAGATGGACGAATTAAAAGTTGTTACGAGAATAATTTTATATTTACAACAAATTTTGAAAACTTTTATGCGGATAACATAAATTTTTAATAAGTTAAATGATTTAATTTAGCTTAATTTATCAATATAATTTAGCTTAAAATACATTTGTCCTTTTTCAATAATTTCAAATCATTCATATAAATTTATGAAAAAGTAATATTGATACCGTTTGGCAACACCACCTTTTCCATAATTATTACTTTGTCCACCGAATGAACGTTGATAAATTTTCCCTTCGGCTGTACGCGAAAATGGCATTCCATAGTTTTCCAATTCAATTACTGCTCGAATTGCATCTTTTGTTAAATAATGTATAGCATTTTGGTCACCTAACCAATCACTACCTGTATGAACTTTGCATTTTAGTGTATTTCAACAAAGAAACCATTTGCAAAAAAAATTTTCGAAATGATAAAATGACTTAGGATTCACTTTTTTAATTATAGAAAGCGGTCAACAAAGTGTTTGTTAATCAGTTTTTTTTTTTTGATTGCTTAGATTTTAATCAAATAAAATGGCAAAGTTTATCATTGATATCATATAATAATCCTATGCAAATAATGGACCAAATGAAAATATTGCTTATTTTACTGTTTACATATCACAAATAATTGACTATTTTTTCTGTTTCATTAATTGATTTAAAAAATACCAAATGATGACCTTTACCTTTTACAGTATCATAAAAATGCCATTTCCAGCTGTCGGGATTCATACTACCAATTGCTGCATTAATACCTCCTTGTGCAGCTACAGTATGCGATCTAGTTGGAAATAGTTTTGTTATTACTGCTACTCGTAAGCCACCTTCACCAAGATGTGATGCTGCTCGAAGACCTGCTCCACCTAAATTAATTAATTACTGAAGTTTACACTTTGCCACATAATTAGCTTGCGGTTTAGGTAATAAGACAAGAACTAACTCTATTTCTTTGGCAAAAAAAAAAACCACCAATATGGCGGTAATCTTGATAAAAAAAAAAACGAAAATAAAAAGCTTTTGTTGAAAGTTTCACACATCCAATTTCTCATAAGATTGCATATTTAAAAAATAAAATTCAATAGAATACGTCACAGTCGCAGTTAAACTAATAAAACTAATATTCTTATCATTTTAATAGCAAATTTTTTAATAAAAATATTGTTAATCAATTTCATCGGATCATAATAAATAATCATTTTGTGTGCTAATTATTGATGATTTTATCAAATGCTAACAAAATAAATCCTAAATTATTGTTCATTCATCATCAGTTTTGTAAGGTTTTTCTGATAAATTATTAGAAGTTTATCAGTTCATTCTAGAGGTCAAGTAACGGACCAGCCCCAACGACAACTGCATCGTAATTATGGTCAACGATAGTATAGTCGGCAATATTTGTTGTCTTCAGACGACCAGTCATCATCATTGATGTCAGCTGATTCCAAACTGTTGCTTGATTTTTTAGAGCTCGTGCCACGCACAACATTTCTAAAATTTCAAAAAAATATTTTTGAAAAGAAGCCTAAACAAACTTGACAATACTCTTGAAACTGCAAGATTATGATTAAACTTAATCAGTCATTAGAATTTGCTCTTATATAATAGCACATCTATAAAATAGAAATTATCAGCAAACACCTAAACTTACTACACCGGCCAACGTTTACTTTGATCAGAAGTCAGGTTATATATCTAATATAGGATTTGTATTTCACCTTCAGAAAATTTGCATACAATAAATCAATGCACGTCTGCAGCTCTTTGTTTTATTCTTTGCATCACTTTTTTTTTTTTATCGTTTTTTCTCTCTTAGTTATATTTGGAAGTCAGAAGTTTTGGTTGAAATTTTCTCCACTATACATACTGGTGTAAATAAAATACTACACTTGCTACAGTGATCATAGTTTGAAATGATTTTAGGTTAATTTAACTGTAAAATGCTGTTTAATTCAAGTGAATACAAGCTCGAATATACATTTACAAATTAGAACACTTTATCTATTCCAGTGCTGTGATAAATTGGATAATGTTAAATTTGCTTAATACTGTAATTGTCACCGTAATATGGCAAATAGTTTTATTTTAGGCAAGCATAACTGCGACATTGTTTCTTACTTTGAAAAAGACATGTTGTCACAAGTAGAAGAGAAGACTGTAGTTGCTATCGCAATTAGACTATGGTAAATAGCATTATTTTAGGTGAGCTTAATCGTGAAATTGTTGTTTCTTTTGAAATGAATACATGCTTAAATATATTTCCATAAACGAGTTAGCATAAGCAAGAAAAAGAATTATATCATTTTAAGCTAATTTAATTGGTAAAATTGCTCCTTGTTTTGCAACTTGCTCTTTTAAAAATTAACATATATAAGTTTATTCCATTCACTGGATCAAAATAATACAAATTGACCGATCACTATAAACAAATAGACCCGCTTATCAGGGATATTTGTATAGGAAATCGCGAAAGTAGTATGATCCATCGAATAAATACTGTCGTCTAAATAAATATAAAATATTCCATTAACAAATAAGCACAGTTCTATTACACATCTTACTAATTACATCAATTTTAACAAAAATAGAATCACAATACAAATAATAAATAAAAAAAATGTGAGATGATAATTAACAATTGTTTTATCATATTGTATCATTGTGTATTGCAAAGCAAAACAAGTATAAAAAAAAAAAATTGTACACAAAAAAAAAAAAAAATGAAATGGAATTAATTAAACTAACTGATTTAAAACTATGGGAGAAAATTTGAAAGCGAACATCAAAATAACAAAAACTTTTTCTCTTTTTATAATGCAAAAAATATTGTTTCCTTTTTCCTTGTTAAATTTCATGCATTAAAAAAGAAGTTTTTTAAAATTTGAAAATAACTGAATTTGAAACTTTCAAATTTTCTTAAAATTACATTTTATAGATGTCAAAGCTCTGAATTTTCTCATCGTCGGTTGATTCAAATGGCCAGTAACAAGTAAACGATAAATTTTCCCAGAAAAGCCATAGAGAAAACGAGAGAGAGGTAGTGTGAATGATGTACACCGTGGAACTTATATTTAATCATATTTATAATTTTATGAGTGAAAAAAGAAATTGATAATGAATGAAATAAAAAAGAAGTTTGTTCAATCTAAATTCAAACATCAATTTTAGGGCAAAAAAGAAAAAGATCAATTAAAATTATAATCATATCGATTATAAATTAAGCTGAATAAAATGTTTCTTTCCTAAACAGGTGTTGGAAGAGTTTCAGCAAGATATTCTGATGATGCTACTGTTTCAGAATTCTTGCTACTGGCATTAGTTTCAGTGTTTTTTTGTGATGCCGATGATTCTTTAAGTTTCGGAATTGCCCATTTTTGCAGATCAGCAGAACCCCAAATTGTGAAAAATATCACTGGTAAGAAAGCAACAAGTGCTGATATCGTATACAAAAGTTTCCACTGATCACCCGAACCAGACCATGAATGTAGAATTAAGCCATTTGTTAGCTTATTTACGATGCTTAAATTATCATTTATTCATCAAGATTTTTTTTTTTTTTCTTTTTATAACCTATCTGATAAATGTAAAACTTTTCAAGGCTAACTTTATTCAAAATTAATTTATCAATTAATAAAATAATTAAATCTCCTTTCTCAAATATTTCAAAATTCAGATAAATGCTCAAAATATATTTTTCAAACTTTCTATCCAAGAATAAACTACATTAAAGCAATAAGCCAAATGGAAAGCGAAAAAAAATTTTTTTCTTATCAGTAATTAACAAAATTCATTAGTTGTGCAAAATTTGCATTGTGTTATGTTATTTTAAGAAAGAAAGAGAAATAAAATAACGAACTTGGCAATATGACCAGCAGAAAAAGCAATTCCTGTAATAGAACCCGTATAAGCTGGACCAATTTGTAGCAATGAAGTGAAAACACCTGGCGTATGTAAGCCTGAAAAAAAAAAAAAAAAAATGTATATATATAAATTTTGAAAAATTATTTTAACATTTTCGCAAAAATTATTTATTATCATTTCTTTTTTTGCAATTTAATCATTCATTAAAAATTACTAATTAATAACTGAAATAGTAATATCAATTCAGTTATTGAATTTTATCAAAAAGTTACAAATAATATGTATTAGCAAAAAAAATTTTATAATTAAATTAAATTAAATAATTTACCAGCAAATGCATTTGCAACACAGATCACTATTAGCGCTAGAATACTTTGTCTCAATAATGGTATTAGAAAAAGGCCAAGTGCAAGTCCCACTGAACCAATACCATTAAAAGTTTTCACAAGTGTTGTTCGTCCCAAAAGACAACAACCAGTCTTACGAGCACTTAGATAAGATGATAAGGATGATGATAGATTCTTACTAATCCATAATGCTAGTAATGGTAATGCCGAATATAGCGTACTACGTACATCTGATAAGTGGAGTACTTCTTTCATATACATTGGTAACAGCTAAAAATATCATTTTAAATAATTTATTTAAAAAAAAAAAAACAAAACAAAAGTTTATAAAATATTCAAAAAAAAAAAAAAATTGTTTTTCCTTTATAAAATTATTTATTTGAAAAAGAATTTTTTTTTTTGTTTTTAGGAAAAGAGAAGAACAAAAAAGTCTTAAGTCAATAACTGTATAAATGAGTATTAATTAATTATAAGTTTGAAAAAGTAAGAAAAAAAAAAACAAAATAAATAAATAAAGATTGATAATTGTTCACTTACAGTTGTAGTAATCACAAGTGGATATTCTTGACAAACCACCGCTAATATTCCCGCAATAAAAGGGCGAGATACTAATAATTGTCTCCATGGCGTATTTTTTCGTTCTTTTCTCTCAAAAAAGAAAATAATAATAACAATAATAATAATAACAATAATAATAATAACAATAATAATAATAACAATAATAATAATAAATGAACTTCAATAACTTTGAGATGAACTTAAAATTTTAGTTTTTTTTTTTTTTTAAACATAAAATTTAATGATTGCTTTGTTTTGGTAAAACGTTTTATAATTATGCAAAGTACATTTCAGATATTTTTATCATTAAATGTGAATATTTTTTTTTTTATTGAATACTTCTTTCATTAGGATGCTAAAAACTGATATTATCAGTTAAAAAATTAAGTAGTATTAAATTAGACAAACTTCACCACTTCGTGACACAGTTAAATTAGGATATTTTAAAATTCTCCAAAAGAATTTTATATTAATTTAATTTAATTTCTTTTTGCCAAAAAGAATTAAAATGAATTTATTTCTTTAAATTTTTGCATAAATTTATTCTTCAAAGCAAACTTTTAAAATTGCATGCTTTCATAGTGAGTGAAAAAAAAAAAAAAAGAAAAGAAAATATTACCTTTCCAAGTGATTCTTCGCTAATTTTCCGCAAAATGTACAACTTTTCTTCATTTTTAACACAATAATGTTTTGATGGCTTATCAGCTGACAGAACTAACCAAATGAATAGCATAAGTACAGCAATTACAGATGATATATAAAATGTAAATTTCCAGCTACCGAATGTTTCTTTTCTAAGGCATATCCAACCGGATACTGGTAATATTAGTAAACTTCCTGAAATTTTATATATTTTAATTTTATACTTTGTATAAAATGTGAGCCCAATTTTTGATCAGTTAAATAATTTCGTCTGTTTTCTTCTTGCTGCTAAACACTTGCAAGAAAGGAAAAAAATAATAATAATAATAAGAATTGAAATATTTGAAAATTTATTTATGATGTGAGATAAGTTCGAATTTTTATCATTTCATATTGATTTATTTGCGATAAGAAAATGAAAAATGAAAGAAGAAAATGACTTTTAACTTTCGTTTCACCCTTTTTTTTTTTCCTACAATTAAATCATTTCACTACTGAACCAGTTTCTTTAATTGATTAAGACAGTTTATCAGTTAGTTAATTCGAATGGTCACTAAATAAAATTTAATTTGTAATAAATGCATAGTTTGCGCTCCTAATGAAACCAATAACAAACAAAATTCAATTTAAAAAAAAAAAAAAAAAAAAAAAAAAAAAAGGAAAATTTTAATAATATATATCAAAATTGCTATCCAACCAATTTGTCGTCCACCAGTGATAAATCCAATAGCAAATGATCGTTCCTTTGGTGGAAACCATCGTACAATCATTGAACTAATAGATGGTGTTAATAAAGCATCAGCGATACCACAAAGTATTCGAGAACTAATTGCAAAAATAATATGTTTATTAGCCAAAAGCGGTAACATCATATTACTAATTATTGTAATAATGAGAGCCAAAGCTACTGTCCATTTGCCGTTTAAACGATCTGCTTGTGGACCAGTTATTAGCATAAAAAGTGAGCCAACATTTTGCGCACATAATACCATACCTAAAAGAAAAAAAAAATGTTGATAATTATTAAAAATAATAATAAGATAATTATTAATTATTAAAAATAGTAATAAAATCAACAAATTATCAAGAATACATTATAACATTTGTTAAATAGCCTATATATGATTCATTATTGCAATAAATTAATGATAATACTACATTTATTGATTTTGTACATGATTAATTAAACTGATAAATTAGTGATAATACTGTATAAGTTAGTTTCATTTTAAGGCCAAAAAAAAAAAAATATATTGCACCTTGTTGAAACATTGTCCAGTTTAATCTTTCATCAGCATGACAAGATTTCACTTCAATATAATTCCGATTATCGGCAGTATTTGATTTTGAGATACGAATTGAATCAAACTTATTACTGATTTCAGTTTTTGACATTGCATTAGGTATGCATGGTGGAATAATTCGGTCTGAACCATTCATCAATTTGCTCATGCTGTTTTGATTTCTGAATTACTGTATCATTATCATTTATAAAGATTAATTTAAAAAAAAAAAAAAAGAGTTTGAATTTTGAAAACACTAATTAAACAGTGCAATCGAATTGAAATACAATTGTATTACTAGTAGAATGCAACTAAAAATATCATTTAATGTATTTTTAAAATTTTCCAAAATTTTTTTTTTTTTTTTTTAGAATTTTCCAATTTTAAAAATATCAGTATATTCTTTGGAATGAAATATTTTTCAAACAAATCTAAATTATTTAAGTAATTTTATATAGCTAACGAAGCATTTATTTCTTTTATTAATGGCTGATAAAAGCAATCAAGAAAAAAAAAACTCTCTTATCGCCTATTTTAATTAGCTGATTTATATTTATCGTTTCTTTTTTCTTTTCTCATTTCATTTATCATACTTCTCTTCGTCTTTTTTTCTTGTCCCCTTCTCCGCACTTCAACTTGTCATTTTTATACCTTTGAACCGGTTTTAATTTTGTTAAAATCTTTACTACGAAATGATTTATCCGAACAAATTTTCTGCTCATTTAATTATCACCAAAGGAAACAAGTGGTTAAAAGCGTAATGAATTAAGAATAAGTAATTTGTATTCATCAAAATTTCTGTTCCCATTTCACATTTCCAAAATCACTGATTAATTAAAATGAAAAAAAAAAAAAAAAACAAGAGCAAAATTAGAGATGAAATTGATTAAATAAATCTTTGAGAAGTATTTACTAATACTATTTGATAAGTCGGTCGATGAAATTACGCCTATCATTAGAAATTATCATTTATCAACTGTTTTAAAAGTCTCAGCGTTTTGACTGATCAAAAAAGTTTCCTTATTGTTTGAATATTATCGCATATTACAATGGTTAATTGTTAGAATTACAATATAGTTAGTATAAATTAAAAATAAAAAACACTTAAAATATATTATTTTTCTTTCTCAAAAAAAAAAAAATCAGAAAATATTATAATTCCATTGAATTATATTGCCATTTTAATCAATACCAATTTCATTAAACACTTTGTAAAAGTAAAGGATAAAAAATTACCGTAAAATCCTTGAATTGGCCATGTTATCATCATTATCTTTTGTTACCATGCAAACGAGTGATCCGGCAAGATTTGTCGTTGTTACTGATAACGCCATTAAGCATGATGACATTAATATAGCAATCATCATACGCATTGTAAATAAATATCGAAATTTATGATGTATTGTTGATTTTTCTGATTCCTTATCATTATCAACATTTATGGTACTTAATGGTACTTGTTGAGTGATCGTTAAATTTTCGACTCTTCTATTGTTGCTTACTGCTTCGCTCACTGTTGGTATTATTTGAACCATCCTAAACAAAATCAGATAAAAATAAAAGAAAAATGATAGCAACAATGATAATAAAAGCAATAATAATAACAATAATAATGACAACAGTGATAATAATAATGGTAATAATAATAATAACAATAACAATAGCGATAATTATAATGGCAATAATTGCAAATTATAGTAATGCTTATAATAGCAACATTAATAATGGTAATATCAATAGTAATAATACTAAGAACAGTAATAACAATATCAACAGCAACAACAACAATAACAACAATAGCAAATGTTAATTAGTTGAATTACAAATGAGGAAAAGCTTGACAGCATGAATCTACTAATTAGACATACCTCTAAACAGGTTAAATACAATCAGAAATATAAGCATACTCTAAGCGATGATTCCTATGAAATTATTTATTTATTATTTCCGTACATTCATTAATTTCAAATTCAAATTACATTAAATACTTAACTGCTTAACGATTTATATTTCTTATTTTCAAAATTCCATCACTACTGTTGATTATATGAATATTTTTATATAATAATCCATTGAAAATAATTTGAAATCAAATTTGTGAATTGTAGATTTTCAAACTTTTTTTTTTGTAATAAAAAAATGTGCAAAAATTTTTCAAAATTTGTAGAATTATGTCCTTTATCTTTTAATTATTAGCTGTTTTTATTTACTGCTTTAGTTTCAAGCATTTTTTTCGTTCTTTCTTTTTTTTTTTTTTTTTTTTTTTTTTGAAAAAAAGTCACAATACTTGATTAATAACATTTCTCGGAACAGTTAAATTCCTTTTATTCTTTCGTTTCTTTAAGCTAGCAATTTTTGGAAATATATATATATCGTTGTCATTCGTTTACTCAAAATTAAATCATCTCAAATAATTCACTTTCACAAATTCAGAATCGAAGAATATACTCATAATGTCAATGACATAACTGTGTAAGAAAAAATGTACATTTAATTATCAAATTTTATAAACGAAATAGACCACCATTTTTTTTAACATGTATATTTTTTACCGCTAATTTATACACATATACTTTTCAATTTATTCCAGTTTTTTATTTTATAAATTGTACTGCAAATGCTCAAATATTTGTTTAAGTAAAATTCTGGAATTTTTTTTTTCTTTTTAGATATAGCAGGAAATTGCACTTCTACTTATTTCATAAAACTTTTAGTCAATAAACTTGTCTGGGTAAGAAAAAAGTAAAAAGAAAAACGAAAAGTGAATCAAATTTCTCGTCTTTTTTTATCATTCATTTGCAATTTTTAATTCTTATTGCGTAATTTTCTTTATAAAAAAAAAAAAAAAATTAACTGATAATTGTTGATATTCCGATGAAGAAATAAGTAACATAATTAAAAAATGATTTATGTAAAAAATTCTTCACAGCAAACTAAATCGTAATAAAATTTAATCTAACACTACTTTTAACCAGTCTTGTTAATTCAAATTAAGCATCTTTTATCTTTTTCTTTTTTGATTATATCCTTAAATTTGGATTGGAAAACGAAATTTTATACAGAAAATCAATTTAGTCTTTCTTTTTTTTGAAATCAACTAATATTATTTAAAAAAATTAAAAAGTAGCAATATTTTGTAGGAAAAATTGAAATGGATAAATGACAAAACATCAGAAGAAGGCAAGGCAATCTTTGAAATGTTTTCCTTCTCCTTTTTTCATTTTTGTTTTTATTTATTTATTCATTTATTTATTTGTTTATTTATTTATTTATTTATTTTTCGAAAGATTATTGCAATGTCTCAAATCTCAAAAATTTTCCTATTGTTACAGAACAAGACTAAATAAAAGAACCTTTTTTTGAAGGCAAAAGAAAAGAGCTAAGCGTTAATTATTGCTTAAAAATAATTTTCATTTATTTAAAAAAAATACAAAAAAAGAAAGGAGAACATAAAAGAAAAAATTATTTTTTTTTGCAATTTTCTTACATTTCGATAATTTTTACTAGCATTTTTACAGAAAAAATAAAAATAAAAAATAATTGTGCTTTTTTTCTTCAACGATTTCTACATATCCAAGCATTTCTTATCAATACTTTTCTTGCAATAAAAAAAAAATATTTTCCTTTTTTTTACTAACCCATTTTTAATAAATGGAATAATTTTTGCTCTTATTTATTTATATAAAGATATTTTTCTTTTTTTTTTCTTTTTGTGGAACATTTACTATGCATACAAAATAATTTCATTCATACTTTTTTTTTTTTTCTTTTCAATACATAAAATAATATTTTAGAAAAACTTTCCTCCTTTTTTTTTTCTAAAAATTTCTACTTGTTTGTATAATTTCTACATATTTTTCCATTTTTTTTTTCTTCGCGTGTAAAATCTTCCTTCAATAATTCTAATTTTAAAAACAATACGAAAATTGAAGCGACGTTGAGTGCAAGAACAAAATGAATGATGAAAGACTGTAAAAAGTTTCGAGTAATGAAGTGAAAAATTTTTTTGGGAAAAAAATAAATTTAATAAAAAGCAAAAGCAAAAAAAAAAAAGGAAAAAGAAGTGAAAAACTCCATAAAAATTTCCCTATAAATGACAATGTAACAACAGTTTTCCTCTAATGTCGCATTATTATAATTGCATAAAATCTTTTCAATGATTCACTTATTTTCATTTTCAAACAATAACATATTTTCCCAAAATGATCGTTAATTTTTGAACCATTATGTGTGTTTGATTGTATAAACAAAAACATATATATATATATATAATTTATGATAATTAATTAATTTATCAATTAATCTCATGTTTAAATGGTGAGAATGTTTGTTGATAAATATTTTTTTTTTTTTTTATTCTTTTTGTAATTAATTTTCGTTGCAAAAATATGCAAAAAGCAAAAAAAAAATAAATAATTTTCTTAATTGCACTTTCATTCATTTTGATTATTTAAAACACTTTAAAGTTGTGGTTTTATTAGTTTTTAATTTTAATTATTTATTTGAGAAACTTTCGCAGTTGTAAAATGAAAGTACAAAAAAATTTCTTATTATTGTTAGTGATTATTTATTATATTATTCATCATTTGCCGTTCATTATTCTTAATTAATTAATATTATTAGTAGGAGTTGTTTAGTTATCAAATTACAACGCTGATAGCGTATTTCGGCATTAACTTCATCGCTTTTGTTTTACTTTTATGAATGTATTTTATCATTAATAATTACATAATGAATCATAAATGTACTTTTCGTCAATGCACCGATAATTTATCTATTTGCTGTAATTTCATCGTTATTAATTTACAAAATATTTAATATTAAGATGATAATTAGAATTATAGTTGTACCAAATACTATCATTCTTTGTCATCATCATTTTTACATCGTTTGGTTTAATAATTACAATAATTATGGTAATTATCATTACGATAATTGTTATTAATGAAAAAGTCAATTTTCAAAAAGGGATGTTTCGCATCATAAAAAATGATGACTTCGTTTACTGCAAATTAATTCTTTTACCAAAGCAAAAAATGCAGCAGCTGTTTCAAAGAATTTAAAATAAGAAACAAAATTTGAAATTTAAGAAGGACGAAAACAATCATCAATCTTCTATTATTTAATTTGAACAATTTCAATTTAAGATAAAAATGGACTGTTTCTTTTGTTTTTTTTTTCTTCGTAGGCTAATTTAAATTGAAGAAAATTTTTAAAAGGAAAAAGAAGATGCTAAAGTGTTTACTTCTTTGTAACATAGTAGCACGAGTTTAGAGAAATAAGGGAAACAGAATTTAAACGAACTTGCAATAACTTAACAATAATTAATTAATTAACGCTGCGACAACTGTAGCAAAACAATAAATAAGAGCAATTACTGGTACAATTATAATAATTAAAGTTCTTGCAAGTATGGTGGCAATAATTAAAGCAATAATAATTTGTTTCTCATTTATTTTAGTTTTTCGAATAATAAAAGTTAATAAAGCAATTGCTAGTTGGAACATAAAAAAGTATTTATTTTAATTAAAATTGTTTGTTTTTGTTCATTTTGTAAAAATATATAAAAAAAAAAAAATGAAATTTTACAGCAGTAGCATTAAGTTCAATGTTGATCGAAAGAGTATCGTTTTGTCTTTACTTTTGCTTAAAACTAAATACTCAAAACAAACTAAATTTTGTTTTTCTTTCATTTTTCTACTCCTATTTGCTGCTGCTTATTTAATCTAATTACTTTTTCCATATTCCATCAGGTGGACCTATGATGTTTGCTGATTTTTCGAAGTAACAAAATTTCTGAGTATTAATTAAATTTCTTGAAATATCAAGTTATTAGATGTTAAAAAGTGTTGAAATTTTGAGTTTTTGAAAATGAGACAAATAATTCTAAAATTTTCAAAAAAAAAAAAGAAAAGAAAAGAAAAAATGATAAAGGCTGAAGAAAATAAAACGAATCGAAAACCTAATTAATTTGTAGAAATTTTTGTGCTAAAAATATTTGGCGAGGTTTGAATTTACTGACAAATAGCAAATTTTTGTTTAGTTTTAAATCCATTCGATTAGAAGACGATAGAGTGGTAATTCTGTTTGCTGAAACTATTTAATTATTCGACTTTTAACAAAAAAAAAAAATTTAAATAACCAACTTTTTTATTAAGTTTTTAATTCGAAAAAAAGCTAAAATGATACCTGAAATAAAATTATATTGCTCAAAAGTCTTATTTTGCTTTTATTTTTTACTTTTTAATGTCAACAAGCAGGAAATATTAGGACGGAGAAAAAATACTGAGTGGAAAATGAAGTAAATTATTGCATATTTAAATAATTTTAATTTGAATCCAAAAAAAAAGTGATTGAATGCTGGGATAATTTGGAAGAAGATGGAGCAGAATATTTTTGTAAATCTTTAAATTTTACGCTAATTATACAGCTGTGAACAGGTGTTTTCTTCTTCAATACTGCAGGTAAATCATGCAGAAGATTTCGGTCCATTTATAATTAAAATTTTTTCATTTTTCTCTTGAAAAAATTTAAAAAAAAAATTATATTAGTTTTAAATTAAAAATTTTAATGCCTAACAATTAGCAAATAAAAAATCTGAGTGTTTTTTTTTTCGATTCACACAGCAAATAATTAATTACACGTTTTTTTTTTTTTAAATTTTACACATATTATAAAAATTAAAAGCATGANATTTTACTCATATTATAAAAATTAAAAGCATGAAAAATTAATTAAAACAATTTACTATGTGATAATATTTTAACAATCTGAATGAATAATCAATCTGTCTTTTCCCATTTTTCCTCTCATTTCCAGACTTTCTAAGTTTTAATCCGTTTCTTTGATTGTTTACTTAATTCTGTGAAATGCAAACATTTCAATAATAGTAAGCTTAAGTGCTTTCAATTTTGTCAACATCCGGACAAAAATCAAAATAAAATCTAACTGATTTTGTATAGAAAAGTTGAAAAACAAACAAACAAACAACAAATACAAATACAAATACAAATGGAAATCTTTCTCTTTTTTTTTGTTCTAACAAACAGCAAAGTGCTAAGATTTTTTAAATGCATCGTAAGAATGATATAAGTGAAAATATATTACCTATCAAATGCTAAAAGTTGAAGAATTTAAGTGCTAAATGTGTCATATTTGCAATTTATTAAGTAATAATTGGAAAAAAATTAAGTTTTAGATGAAATTTTCTGATTGTAAAATTCATTTTTGTGCATGAGTTCGGTTATTTCCAATGAATATTGGATATTATTTGTATATCTGTTGAAAATTTTTTTGTTCAGGTCGATAATTTAATTAAACTACCGGGAATCTAAATCGAAATAATGCAACATGCAAATAAAAGAATTACAAATTATTATTTGAATCAAATTGCAAGTAAATAATTACCTCTAATTATGAATGCGGTAATATTCTTGATTCAACATTTTATCATATTAATTGCAAATTTTCATCCCATAGTCAGTCAAATTTTTAAACTGACGCAAAAAATTTTGCTCCCAGAGAAATACACTAATAAATTTAATTAAATTTCTATATCCAGGAATTTGAAAAAAAAAAAAAGAAAAAGGAAAATTAGTGCACACAGTAATTAAATGGAAAAATATTGAAACGATGAAATAAGCAAAAGGGAAGCGGTAGGAAAGAAATATCGAAAATCTATTTATCACAACATTTTATAATATTTCAATGTTTAGAAATAAAAACGAATCAAAATTAAACAATAATGATTTTAATAAATTCGTTCTAATGAATGGTATGCTATTGAAATGCACCAAACTTTAGCGAAACTTTTGAAACAAATGAAAATGTTCGTTAATTCGTTTAAAATAAGCAAAAACTTTTTTGTTTAAAAAAAAAAAAAAAAAAAAAAAAAAAAGGAAAAAGAAAAGGAAATAAAAAGGAAAAAGAAAAAAAAGCAAAAGCAAAAAACGAAAGAAAAAGGAATAGAATGCAAAACTGAAAGAAATAAAGATGAAGCGAAACATTGATGTTTTGAAATGAATGGATGAACGGAAGCTAAAAACGTAATGATAAGATAAGAAGATGAATGATAAAATTGAAAAAACAAGTTTTGCAATTATCAAAAAAATTTTTACAGGTGGAATGTGAGAGATGAAGAAGTTGCACAGTGAAAGGATTAAAAAAACTTGTTTTTTAAGGAGAGATTTAGGAAATATATATATATTAATTAAGTTCTGCTTCATGTACCACAAAACTTGACTTCAGTGAGATGAATGAAAAGATTAAATTTTAAAAAGGGACAAAACAACCAAAAAAAAAAAAAGAAAGAGAGAGAGAAAAACGGAAAGCAAAAGAAAATGAGAAAATATACGAAAAAAAAAAAAACGGCAGAAGAGGGAATATTTGGTGATGATGATTGCGGGAGGAATAACGGGATAAATCAGGGTGGATAGATTCGGGAGATGATAACTGGAATTGGGAAATTGCGGGGGATAGATGTAGGAGGTGAAAATGATATAGAAATGTATTGTTGAAAGTAACTAGAAAAAATAGTTCGTAATTTTAAATTATCCTGAAATGAAACTTTTCTTTTTTTAAATTTAAGTAAACGAATCTTTTTTTTTTTTGGAAAATTTGTTGTAAATAGCGTTAAAAGCATATTTTATATAAATATTTCGGCTAAAATTTATCATAAAAGCATGAAAACCAGTCAGTAAATCTTTTTTAAAGCGAAAATTTTAGCATACAATAATAATAATAATAACAACACTTTTAGCTATTTATTAATTAATCCATTAGTCATTGCTAATTCTTATTGGCCATCCATTAATAATTAGATCATTGTGTTTGCTTATGATATAATTGATGTGAAAATGATGACGAAAAACAAGTATTCCTCATTAAAACTTTTTACAAATTAATTAGCAGTAATTTAAATTATACGGGCGATAAATTTCAAAATTTTTCCAATTATAATACTTGCAATTTATTTATTTTTTCTTTTTGAATAAACAAAAATTGAAATATTTTAATGAGACTTTTAATAAGTAATTTATTATCGAATCATTTCTCAGCAAGAAAACTTTTTGAACAATAAATTAAATGATTTTATGATAATAATTTTATTCTAGTTCATTTTTCAATTTAGTGAAAATTGCTTTTTACATTATTATGATTTATATGAAAACAATAAAACAGTAATTTTTGCATTTTTCTTAATAATATTTTTTGATGGTATTTTTATCAACTGTCTAATTATCTTCTTAGATAATTGAGTAAATAGAAAATTTTTCATTGAAATGATGATCCGAATTGTCTATTAAAAAATTTTGTAACCTGCTCTTGTACTGTCTATCAATAAAATTAAATAATTTGTTTCAAAATGAGACGATTAAATTAAAAATGTCACCATAATTAATCATTCATGGATAAAACAAAATTGATTTTATTCATAACATTTTTGCTTTCACTTTTTTCTTATCTTTTACTTGTTTTTTTTTATTTAATGCTAAATTAATTGACTTCTAGATATTTTAATTGCTCACTTTTCCTCATGATAACAGTGAAGAGCATTTAGCAGAAAAATTCCAAATCAGTCAAAAAATCGGTAGTTTTTCCAAAAATACAAGCATGTTACATTACATTTTACTTCTCATATAATCTTTTTTTCTCCTGACAAAAAATACATGCTTAATTAATTAATTACGATGTGCAACTATTAATGCAAATTATTTTTTATTGAACTTAGCAATTAAATAATTTAAAAGCATGCTAGTGATGGAATATTCATACATAAGAGAGTTTTTTTTTTTGTTGATGATTGAAGTGAAATTTATTAACTTTTGAAATTCTTAAAATTCGGGAAATTAATTAATATCTGTAAGATGGCTCTTCATACCTTTAACATTATTACGTTATCAAGTACAACAGCACGTAATGCATTTTCTCTTTAAAAATTTTTATTTATTATTTAACAAAAAAAAAAAAGTAGAATAAAATGATGAAATTTTAAATTTACATTTTGCATTATTTATTTCTGCTAAAACAAACATAAGTGTTTTGTATAATTTAAAATAAGTTTTGACAAAAAAAATTTTTGATGAAAATTACAATGNTTTCTAAAACAAATATAAGTGTTTTGCATAATTTAAAATAAGTTTTGACAAAAAAAATTTTTGATGAAAATTACAATAAGTTTTTTAAAATAATTAAAAATAAATTAACAAAAAAAAAACAAGAAGTATTGAAAGAAATATGAAAAAATTTCGAGTCTTTTTAATAGTCTTGCTTATTTAAGTTTGTTAAATGCAAATACTAATGCAATGATTTCCTGTAAAGATCAACAAATATTGTTTAGTAAACAGAATAAAATTCAAGTCGATAAATTTTACAATGCAATTTGCAACAAGAAAATTTTTAAGGGAACGAAATTAAATTTCTTTTTAAGTTTAAATTCAATTTTATCTTTTCAAACTGGAATTAACAGCATCAATTTCAATCATTGGTGGAAGAGCTTTTTTATGACATAATTTTTTTTTCAACCTTTGAACCTAACATCAGTTATGAATTCATTAAGCAAACATTTTTGCACATTACTCTTCCTTTGCTGCTGTAGAAAATAATTAATAGTACTTTTTTTTTTTTTTTTGCACTTAATAATTTATTTTTGTCTATCATGAATAATATATTTTTACAAAAACTGTTGAAAAATTCAAATTGATAAAAAAGTATTTGCATATGCAAATTTTATTTCAAATTTTATTTGGTAGAATCATATGAAAAATCCAAAATTCATAAATAGTTGATCAAATAACTAATATTTTAATTTAACAAATAATTAATATTTTAACTAAAAATTTATTTTTGAAATGATCCAATGATTCAATTTTTTAAAGCAAATATTTTATTTTATATATTAAGAAAAAAAAAGAACAAAAAAAATTGAAATTTTTTCGAATTTATTGGGTTTTTTTTTAGAAATTGGAGACAACGTTTGAAGGCGATTACATTATTCCAAGGTTAACCACGGAGTAATAAATATTTGTACATGCTGAACTGGCCGAAATAATCCAATTAGAAAATTCTTCTTTCAATAAAAAGTTAAGAAATTGTTCTCTATTTTAGTAGTGTGAAAAAAAAAATGCAAATAATAGAATTAATTTAAAAGTTTTAATTGAAAATAAAATGAATCAATTAAGTTTGTAGAAAGAAATAGAAGAAGGAAAATAAAAAAGGGGAAAGTTTTCGAAGTTGTAAATTTTAGGTAAAAAAAAAAAAAAAGTAATGCAAAAAATGGTAACAAATAATCTAAAATTCTGTTAATAAAATTTATTATTTACAGTAAAAATATTGAATATTATAAATACTGTGCAAAAATTTATGTTCATTTAAATGCAAATTTGCACTGTAAAGTTAATTAAAGTTTTTCTTTTTGCTTTTTGAAACTTAGCATTTCGAAAATTTCTTCCTCTCATTTTCAACGACCTGCATTTTTTATCAATACAAATTGTGAATTTTTCAAGATGACAATGAAATGAAAATTTTTGAACATATCATCTTTTTTCATATAGTGAAATAGAAAAAAAAAAAAATTCCTTTAAAATATTTTTTGTTCTATTTGTTATTTTATTGAAATTAAAAATTTAGAAAGAAAACTTTCAAACAAATACTATCCAATAATTTTTTTTTTTTTTTTTTTTTTTTACTGAATTTTTAATCTTTTCTTAACTGTACACACTTCGGCGCCGCTTCCTTAGCATTTCTCAGACAAAAATTAAATTTAACAACCATTGGAGGAGGCATTTATACGGGGAAACTTTCGCCAAAATCATTTTCTCGACAAGCTTCTAATCTTTAATCTTTTATTAACATAGATAGTTTCCTGTCTTAACCATTAATTGCTAATTAGAAATAACTACTGTGAATCATTTCGTACAAGAAATGCTTTCGGTTGAAAATTGTAGAATCTTATTGTTTTATTTTTTCACTTTGATTTAAATGCAATTAATTGATAGGATTAAAAATTTCTCGAAAAAAAAAAAACAAGAAATATATTTCGATATTTTTTTTTTCAGCAAAAATTACTTGCACAGACATTAAAAAGAAAAGGAAAAAAAAAACTAAATTAGTACTAGTGGAATGTAAAACCTAATGACATCTGACATTTGCGAAGGATGGAAAAAGTCAGTTATTGATGTGCGCTAATTAGCAGAACAAAAGAGATCAGTGTAAGATCAGAATTACTGAATTTGGAAGTTATTAAATATTTTAGATAGAGAGGAAGAGAAAAATGAATCACCTGGAAATTTATGAAATTTTACCGATTTCTATAATTTTCCGATTGTTTAGTGAAGTTTATTTGCTTGCAACTATTTTCAATTTCTATTTTAGCTACTTTTAGGAAGCTAAATTATCAAATAATTAGAAAACACTGAAATGAGTATTATTTATTTAAAGATTGGAATAAATATATGAATATATTTTTAAAAAAATAAAATAAAATGAAATTACAAAATAGAAAGTAAAAATAATAATTGCCTATTTCAGTAGATATAAATTAAACCATTTCAAATAAAATCAATTAATTGTAATCAATGAAATTGTGATCAGTTGTTGCAGTTCTATGATGCAATACAATGTTATCATATCTTATCAAGATGGAAATGGAAATGTCAAAGAATGAAATAATGCTGCTCACATTTATTTGAAAAACCATAAATTGAAAATTCAGCCAATTGTCAGATGGTCCAATTTTCATCTTTGAAATGAATAAAAGGATGAAATTTTTTGTCAACAATCAAAATCAATTTTTTTTTTTTCAGATAGTGAATCATAGGTGTAAGTTTTTACTGAATTAAAATTTGCTTCATTTTAAGTGTTGTTAAAAATACTAAATGGTTCCTAAATTTTCAAATAAAATTTTATTTTCCCTTCCCGATAGTGCAATATAAAATCAAGGTCAAGAGGTCAGCAGAGAAAAGATGAAGCTGAGCAATCATCCATGATAAACATTTTAACTTTAATCAGAACAAATTGAAATGATTAAAATTAGCATAGGCCACATGACTTCCGGCAATTTTCATTCATCCAAATATTATAAGTACACAACTGTTTCAATGCCCAGAAACCACAATAAACATTTTTATCGATGCAATCTAAAATTAGTGAAGTAGTGATTCCGGATTAACTGATTATTGATTTCGGAATGCTTCACTAACCATCACATTTGATCATGAATACTTTGGCCATAAATGATAATTGCATGTTTTATTACGGTTTCGCCAGAATGAAACATTTAAATAATTCCGGTATGTCACTATTTCATTATTGCTATCAATTATTTTATCAGTGTAAGAGATATGAGAAAATTTGGATATCGTTAGTTTAACATACCTTTGCTACAGTACATAACTGTTAATAGTTCAACATCTTTGTCGCTCAAAGTTTTCCGCTGACCTATGACCTAAAAAATAATAATTTCAGCCTAAAAATCTTTTTTTTTTTTTTTTTTTTTACTGAAAAATTGAACTTGTCTAGCTTTTTTTTTTTCTTTTAAATTTCAGAAAAATTTTGCTTACTTTAAGAAATCGTTCACTTTGATACTTTGGTACAATAGTTGGCTTTTTTGAATCAACAGCTCCAACATAAGGCCCGTAGTGCATGATACTGTAGTAATCGTAACTTACACCGTAACTGCAATTCCTTACTACAAGAATATTTTTAGTAATTTATCGCAAATTTAACAAAAAAATAAAATAAAATTTGCCCACAAATACAATTAGATAGAAATACAAAATCGATGCATAAAATATTTACAAAATTTTGCTGAACTAATTTAACTAATAATTGATTGATTGGCTGATTATTGTTAAAATCACCTTGTAAATAATTTTGAATCAGCTACGGCAAAATAATCATATAATTTTGGATTAATATTTTCCCATTTAATAGTCAGATAATCGTCACGGTCGGAACGTAACTGTACGTGACTTACGCCTAATGCATGCAGTGTTTCATGAATTGCTATGCCAATTTTCTGCAATTTTTTTTTTTTTTTTTTTTTGTTAATTTTGATAATTCCATATTAAATTTATATTTTTCAATTAATTTTATCTTGGTAAAAATTGTTTCAGTAATTAAAATTAAAATTAAACGATAATTTCCATAAAATCATCGTTTAATTTTACATTTTCAACGATTATCATCTAACTGATAACATGAGGAAAAAAACAATAAAATGAAAAAAAAAAAGAATATGCTCAGTTATTTTATATGTTTAATTGATATATCTAGATCAATCAACTAATTGTTTGATTCTAAAAAAAAAAAAAATTGCCACACAAATTAATTTATTATTTTTTGAAATAGAATGAAAATAATACCAATTGTTTCACACTTTTCTAATGTTTGATTCCTTAAAGCAAACAATTGTGGAATGTGAAATTTGTATAAAAGTGAACTGATAAACTTTTAAATCAGCAAAAGAAAAAAGAAAAAAATATCAAAGAAAATTTTTTCGAACATGTTTCATTTTTTGCTTACTTTTTTTTCTTTTAAACTATTAAAATTTGGGTTTTTTTTTTTGAAATATTAATATGCCAATAATATATTTGCATATATACCTCATCGCAAGCAAAACTTAAATAAATTGGATTAACATCTTTTGCTCGACCAATATAGCTCATTCCACATCTAAAAGATTTCATTCATTTTACAAAATATTTTACATTTTTATTATAATATTTTATTCACTTCATAGTTTATCCGAAAATTTTTACTGATTAATGAAATTAGATAATACATATTTTAAAGATGAAAAAAAAAGAATTAATTAATAATTGAAGGGATAAAAAATAAAGAAGTTTACAGATCAAATTCTGGAATTTTAATATAAAATAGATGCGATTCGTTTGGTTGCATCTCAACAAGTTCAAATTTTATGCATGTTTGTGATGCTATTTGCTCCAAAGCTTTCTGTACAACTTCGATATCGTTCGTTTCTGCAAAATTCTTCACTAAATTGATTAAAAATTGAACTGAAATTGTCAAAATCTCATTGTAAACAATAAAATCATTGCTAATTTTTTTCGATTATTATCCGTCTAAAGACTAAAAAAAAAAAATTGATAATTTGCGTTAAATTAATTGAATAATTGGATGCGATTAATATAATTGCAAAAAATAGATCATTTTTTAGAATCAAATTTCAAAAACGAGTGAAAAAATCTACCCAATGATGAATCTAAAACATATTTAATCGGTGAACTGACATCCCACTTCTCGTCTGGAAAATCGTCAAGAAATAGCGATTGTCGTTTTCGCCGTTTTTGTGGTTCATAGATCGAATTAATTAGATAATTAGACTGCTCAACACTTAACAATATATCATTTTGAAAAGTTCCATCATCTGTTGGCACCACCTGAAATACATACCATTTGTAGATTTTTTTTGGTTGAAATAGTATCACTTGATCAATTTAGAAGTACCAATTGCACAATCTTGAAAAGATAACCAATTTCATAGTCTTGAGAACATAATCAATTGCATAGTTCTAGTACTTCGAGACTATAATCAGTTGAACAATCTCGAGACCGTAATCAATAACATGACAAATGCATGGATGCTGCATACAAAACGTACCAGTGAAAATTATTGGCTAATTGATCATATAATTTTCATAGGAAACAAAAATTTCAACCTAATTTTTATCAAAAATAAATAAATAAATAAACATATATATATATAGTATATATATATATATATATATATATATGCTATACTTAGATTATTTGTGAAGTACAATGGTAGCATTTATCACTAATCGGACCTTATCAGCAATGCCTGCAACTTGCAGCAGTGAATTCTTCACTTGCTGTGTTCTCACCAATCTCAATTCTACATCATCTTCTAAGCTATCCATAGATGTTATTGGAAGCCTGAAATATTTCCATTTCCTAATTACACATCGGAAATTTATTAATCAATAAAATTTTGCTATGTTTTATAATTTCACTAATCAACTGATTAATGGAGTTATAGAAGACGAAGTGGAATAAATTCATTTAATAATGCTTCCCACTGACTAATCACCAATACCAAATATATCAGTTATTGTAATTTTTTGGTTATTAATTTTTATCTAGTTTTAATTTTAATTATTTTTCCATATGAATTAATTCACGAAAAAGTTATGACTAATAAGACATTTTCTTCCATAGAAATATACAAATGATTAGTAAAGTTTCACAAATCAATTTTCTGTTTGAATTTTTTTTTTTTTTTTAAGTGTAAAGTAAACTTTTTCACTATCATTTCTCCCTTTTCCTTTCTTTACTTCTTCTGGAAAAAAAAAGAGAAAAAAAAGAAAAAAACAGAAGAAAATATCAAACTTTTTAGCAAGCTCAATTTCAAGCTTAGCAATTTCCACACGTTTCGCCGTTGATTTTTCTTCTTGCTGCAAACAGTTCACCTGTCCTGAGCATGTTTGCTAAAAAAAAAAAAAAAAAAAGAAATTTTCTTTTCTGTCGAGACTTAATCTTGCAACTAGAGCAGCACATGCACCATCAATAGAGGCTGCAAAATTACTGTGCAAACAAAAAAATGTTTAAAACTGAAGAAATGATTAAAACAGGAGGAAATACATATTGGAAATTGAAAACCAATAAAAATGCCAATTTATTATTTATGTAAATTTTGCTTGGATTAAAAAAAAAACAGTAAGTTAAATATATACTAGAAGAGTTTCACGATCCTTCGCTTCCAGTTCTCGGAACGCAGAATTTGAAACATCACCAAACAGGATCTTTTGAGTAGTATTATGTATATCTGTCCGGTGTGATACCGATTCAGATAGAGAATAACTTGTTGTCGTCTATAAAGCAGAAAAATTACGATAATTTTGAATTTTTTCCCGAACAAATATGCATGAAATATATTATTGTTTAAAAAAATTTTTTTCCTATAAGTTATGCTTTTTTTTTTTTTTTTTTTTGACCATTTAAATTTTTTATAGAGACAATTATTTTTTTTCTTTCTTTCGTAGAAAATTGAATACCTTTTTTCTTTTTTTTTTTTTTAAAAAATTTTTAATTTAAGAAAAAAAAACTAAAAAATTTGAGGATTTAAAAAAAAAATACTTCCTGTTCTCGAGTATCAGCTGGCAAAATTTTTAGCCACTNAGGATTTAAAAAAAAAAAATACTTCCTGTTCTCGAGTATCAGCTGGCAAAATTTTTAGCCACTCTTTTCTCCTAAAATGGAATCATTTCAGATAATTTTTTACTCAAAAACAGTAACTCAACTGTAATTCAAAAATGAAAAAAAAAATATTTTAAAATTTCAACCTGCACTTACTATATGCTGGATACCAATGACAGAAATATTGTATTTGATGTAATACATGCGTTGGTATATGATTATATGAAACTGATGAAAAATAGTTCATAAGACGTGATATGTTATCAACACTTATCTGTGTTGGTAGTGCGTGAAAAAGAGGTCCAATAGGTAGTAATGGTACAAACGGTATCAATGATGGTGGTGGTGGTGGTGGTGGTGGTGGTGGCGGTGGTGGCGGTAGTGGCAGTGGTGGCAATAATAGCGGTGGTGGAAATGGTCGTAGTGGTGGCGCAGGTAGCGATGGTGATAATGGTGGCACTGGTGGTGATAGTGGAATTTTCGAAATAGACCGATCAGCAGCTAATTTGGTTTTCTTCAGTGATGGTAATTGACCGAAATGTGTTTGATGAACAGATGTAAATTGCATAGTCATTTGTGGTTTGCATATTATTAATTGGATGTTATCAATTAATGTTATCAAGATTATTAACATATTTTGGATAATAATAATAATAAAAGATTAAAAGAAAGAAAAAAAAATTAATAAATTTCAAATGAGGAAGAGAAAGGGAAACTGCTCATTCCATTTATTATCATCATCATCATCATNATAGTCATTTGTGGTTTGCATATTATTAATTGGATGTTATCAATTAATGTTATCAAGATTATTAACATATTTTGGATAATAATAATAAAAGATTAAAAGAAAGAAAAAAAAATTAATAAATTTCAAATGAGGAAGAGAAAGGGAAACTGCTCATTCCATTTATTATCATCATCATCATCATCATATTTTTCAACAATAATTTAATAGCGCAATTAGAATATTCATTAGCAGCTTGATTGATTAGCAAATAGTAAATATTATTTGTGTAAAAGCAACAAATGAATGCAATTGCAAAATACTCAATTTATCTGCAGTTTTGCATTTAACAAACTGAAAAGAAGTACTCAGTTAGTAGTAATAATAAGGTGGAACAAACAGGTTTTCTTAATTGCTCATCATTTAATAAGCAAATCAAATTAAAAAAGGTAACGAGTGTGTACTTCTTTATTCTTTCTTATTTTTTTTCCCCTCTCCCTCTCTCCTTCTCTCTCTCTCTCTCTTTTTCTCCATGATTCAGTGCTATTGGCTGAATATAAAATCAAAAAAAAAAAAAATTTAAAAAAAATTTATTAAGTGACTTGAAGTATAAGTAATCCANCTTTATTCTTTCTTATTTTTTTTCCCTCTCCCTCTCTTTCTCTTTTTCTCTATGATTCAGTGCTATTGGCTGAATATAAAATCAAGAAAAAAAAAAATTTAAAAAAAATTTATTAAGTGACTTGAAGTATAAGTAATCCAAAAAAAAAACAAGGAAGAGCTTATATTCATAAATAATATCTGATAGAAAATATCGAATGATAAAATTTATTGTTTAATTTTACAATTTATCTGATAATTTCATCAAATTTCAAAACTTAATAATTTACAACAATTGTACTTCACAGTTTATTACATTTCAGGCTACCATAACTTTCGATGTTTTTTAATATTTTTCTTTTCTTATTAAATTTCATAGAACTTATTGTCAATTCATTTTTGCTTAATGAAACAAACATTTAAATTATTTTGTCTTATAGACTGTTTAGTTTACCATATAATAATGATGGTTCTTTATCAATAAAGGTATTTTTTTTTTTAAATAGTTAATTAAAGAGCTGATTATACAAATAGTTATTAGAGAAAAATGACAAAAAAAAAAAATTCAAGACAAATTATTTAGAAAGCAAATAAACATATATATATATATATTACGATAAGTTATTACTTATCATTTACTTATCAAATTTTGTTATCATTTACTTATCAAATTTTGTTTACGAGTTTTCACTTCTTGAATTAATTTTTGATCTGTGTAAGATCAAATTTGTTTCATTTTATTTTTGTTATCTTTCAGTTTTAAATTTCAAATTTATCATTTACTTTAGGCAACATTTTTGATTTTTGAAAGGTTTAATTGCACTACTCGACGATGACTTTGAAAGTACTTTTTTAGTTTAATTTTGATATTTCCAACCCACCAAATTGCCTAATGAATTTTTCATTTTTTAAATTCTTTCTCATTTTTTTTTTTTTTTCGTCTGCCAGAAAATGCACGCTAGATGAATTCTGTCACCACTGAATATTGTATCATTTATTCAGTTACACAAATGAATAGTTGAACAGATAATTTCGGAAGACAAGAGGGAGTTAATAGCGATGAGCAAGGTTTTGTTAATGAGGTAAACAATAATTAATTATAAGTTACATTAGATTTTCTAAAATGGATCATTTCAGTGTTTTATATATATATATATTGTTTGATATAAAATGAGGTAAAATCAGCATTGATACATTTAGATAAAAAAAAAATACACGAAATTTTAAATAAAAATCTTTTGTTTCAACTAATTTACATTATTATTAAGTAATCTTCTATAATGATTAACCTAATTTAAATACTTTTCTACTAATTGATAAAAAAAAAAAATTATATCCATAATTTCCATAGTAATTTAAAAATTATTGGAACTTATTCAATTCACTCATAATACTCCTCATTAATTATTATGTTATCACTAATTTCTTCCGTTCAATGAATGTTATCACAAATATTCAAAGATTGCTTTCAATTAATTAGTATCTCGTACTTATCTTCATATCATAAATTTTGTCACAATACTTTTGTAAAAAAAAAAAAAAGCAAATTTAAATGTGAAAACAAATGAAAACAAAATTTAAATGTGAAAACTGGCTGATGAGATTGGTTAATTGGAGAAGAGAATAAACAAAAGCAATCATAATTGAAAGGATCAGACCTTATTTAAAGTTGCAAATATAAATCTTTTCTTACTTTTTCGTCTAAAGCACTTTTTTTTTTTTTTTTTTGTCAGTGAGAATATTAATAAAGATAATAAATGATTTTCTCTGAAACGATCAATTAATAAGGAATGAAAAATGGAATGAAATTATTTGCCAATGAAATATTTAATGGATTTCAAATTTTCTATTCCCAAAGTAAAGAAGACAATTTGAAAAATTAAATCAACTCAAATTAAGCAATTAAAAATTATTTAACAAATTTGATCATGCTGCAAGTATATTTTGAAGATACGAATCTTTTTCATTAAGTACACCAAATGATGGAATTAATTTGACCATTTCGTTCATATAATGCACTTGTTCCTGAAAAATGATAAAAAAAAAAAAAAAATTTAATTAAAACTAAGTTTTCATTTTCCTTCTCCTTCTACACATTTTAATAAATAGGAAGAATTAAAAAAAAAAAAAAAAAATTCTATCATTTTTTTTCATTTTTTTTTTCAATAAAAATAGCAAAAATAAAATTTTATAAATTCAAATTAAAAAGAAAAAAAACTTACAGTTAATGGTGAAAGTAAAAGTAACACGTTGCCTAAACGTGTATCAATTGCTTCAAAATGCTGATCAGCATACCAACGATATAATTCATTAACAGCACGATTACTTGCTAATTGAATGATACTTTTTGTTTGTGATGAAAGTGTTACACCGTTTGGATTCCAAAACATTATCAAGCGTAATGCCATAAGTTCACCTAAAACATGACTGAAAAAAAAGAAAAATTGATAATTAAATATTTTAAATATTATTCATTTTTTCAACAACTAATTATTGTAATTGTTTATTGAAAAAAAAAAAAAAAAGAAAGAAAGAAAAGAAAAGAAGAAATAAAAATTAATTTTGAAATTTTGATCATTTCAATAAGTTATTGCTTACTTAACCATTTATGATTATTACATTACATTAAATACTATTGACTTTTCAGTAATTATTTATAAAAAATAAATAAATAAATAAATAAATGAAAATAAATGAAAATGATTTTTGAGATTTTAAAAACATTTTTTTTTTTTTTTTTTCACGGAAATGTTGGACANTATTGCTTACTTAACCATTTATGATTATTACATTACATTAAATACTATTAACTTTTCAGTAATTATTTATTAAAAATAAATAAATAAATAAATAAATGAAAATAAATGAAAATGATTTTTGAGATTTTAAAAACATTTTTTTTTTTTTTTTTCACGGAAATGTTGGACACTTACTTGATAAATTGTTTCTTTTTCCCAACATTTTTTTTCCTTTCCTCCCCCCCCCCACATCAAGGTTATCATTTTAGCAAATTAAATTTTAAAATTAATACATTACCAAAATGTTTTATAATCTGAAAATTATACTTGCCGCTAAAAATGTACTTACCAATAGTGAAATTCATATCAAACATTGGAGCAATTAATTCATCAATTAATTGGACACTTCGTTCACCATACATCCTAAATTATTTTACGTTAATTTGTCATAAATTTATCAATTCTCTTTTCTTTTGAATTTAATTAATTTACCAAAGCTTATTTGTAATATAGTTTGCAGAGTACTCTAAGCATCCATGATAATTGTTAATTTTATTAAACGTTTGTGCTAAAATTTGCATAACCATTAAATAACAAATATCTCACATATATTTAATTGCTTGACTTCTTTGATTTTCATCCGGAGAAATATCCGGGATATGTCCCGGGATTATGAATGTATTATTCACAAGAATTACTCGATCTCGGATACCCAATTCTATCGCATGAAAAATATTGTCCAAAAGCATATACCGTAAAGCAAAACATCGTAACAGTTTTGACTTATCAAATGGATCTTCTATAGCACTGAAGAAAGAAAAAGCAATAAAAATAATAGTAAGTTTTGTTGAACATATTGAAAAGTTTTTAAAAAGTTGATTTTTTTTTTAATTGTAAACAAGCAATATACTATTGTTTAATATCATTTAAAATAATGTATTTGGAGAATTTAAATGCTATTAGAGTAAGATTATAATGGATAAGGTATTTTATATATCTCTCATTCCAAGATTGTTAAATTGCAATTTATGCACTATTTGTCTTTTCTTAATTTATTTAAATTTTTTTTTTTTGTTAATTAGCAATTTATGCACTATTTGTCTTTTCTTTAGTTAATATTTAGTTAATTAGAAATNTTCGTTCACCATACATCCTAAATTATTTTACGTTAATTTGTCATAAATTTATCAATTCTCTTTTCTTTTGAATTTAATTAATTTACCAAAGCTTATTTGTAATATAGTTTGCAGAGTACTCTAAGCATCCATGATAATTGTTAATTTTATTAAACGTTTGTGCTAAAATTTGCATAACCATTAAATAACAAATATCTCACATATATTTAATTGCTTGACTTCTTTGATTTTCATCCGGAGAAATATCCGGGATATGTCCCGGGATTATGAATGTATTATTCACAAGAATTACTCGATCTCGGATACCCAATTCTATCGCATGAAAAATATTGTCCAAAAGCATATACCGTAAAGCAAAACATCGTAACAGTTTTGACTTATCAAATGGATCTTCTATAGCACTGAAGAAAGAAAAAGCAATAAAAATAATAGTAAGTTTTGTTGAACATATTGAAAAGTTTTTAAAAAGTTGATTTTTTTTTTAATTGTAAACAAGCAATATACTATTGTTTAATATCATTTAAAATAATGTATTTGGAGAATTTAAATGCTATTAGAGTAAGATTATAATGGATAAGGTATTTTATATATCTCTCATTCCAAGATTGTTAAATTGCAATTTATGCACTATTTGTCTTTTCTTTAGTTAATATTTAGTTAATTAGAAATTTTTTTTTTTTTTTTGTTAATTAGTTAGTAGTATTATTTCTTATTTGTTAGGCTGCAGCATAGTGCACTGGTATTTAAGAATTTATTTCTAAAATTCTATGGAGGAAATTTTTGTTCGATTATTTGCCATAATGATTTATTTTCCAAAAACTTTTTTTCAAAAAAAAAAAAAATAAATAAATAAATTTCACCAAATACAGAAGTTTTACTTGAATTCTTCAAGTCTTAAAACCCATTCATACATGAGCACTACTTGAACTTTAAAAATATCAGCATAATCGAGACCACAAGCAGGTCTCCTTAGCGTTGTTGTTTCCAAATCATCAAGTATAATCTCTTCAACACATCGACATAGCATCATTCTTCGTCGTTCTCGCTGTAAAATTATTACTTTTCTAATTGTATTCTGTATGAATACAGTATGCTCATTTAATACAATACCGTATGTTTACTTATTTTATACTAATTATTTGGATTTCAGACTATTTATTATAATCATGATATATATAATATTACCATATATTTTATTTTGATTATTTGGATTTTACTCGTATTCTGCACAAGTACAAGATTTCTCTTTATATTACCATATATTTTGAGTTGCCTGTTTGAATTTCATCTCAATTCTTTAGTAGAATAACAATTTTTGATATAACATTATCGTCCATTTCACTTTAATTATTTGGTTTTATTCGTGTTCTCTGTGAATAAAGAAGCATTATAAAGTTTAGAGCACTATACTGCATATATCATATATATACTAACTAGCATTTTTTATGATTACAGTATGCTGAATTTCAATATATTATGGTATATTTTGATCGGAACATATTTTAAGAAATCACTCAGTAATAGAGAGAATTTATTGAACGATTTAATATCCTTTTTCAGTTTTAAGGTCATATATATGTGCTGACCAGTTTATCATAAGAATTTCATTTGATTTCTCACCAATAACGATCTTAAGACAATAAAGTACTTTTGTATGAATTAAATTATCCACTACCTGTTCTCTATAATCATCAACTAAACGAGCTATTAGACCTCTTTTTTGTGATGCTGAAATTACTGTATCTTCGTAACCGGATACCGAGGAAACATCTCTTCTCTGAAATGAAAAAAGATGTTAGGGTGGTTTCACTAATTAAACGACAATTTTGCACTAATTATTTTTGATATATGAGAATCTCTTGTTGATTTACATCTGAAGTGTTCAATCCTTCAAGTACATTTCCGTTATATCATTTATCCGAATCATAATCATTTAAATCAAGTATATCGATGCCTTTCGGTATTAAATTAGATTTGAAAGTTTAAATAAAAATTTAGTTAACAATAACAGTAGTAACCTTTTGAGCTGCCACTTCAAGCAGATTATTATTTTTACTCGGAATGGATGATGCTTCATTAGTAATTAATTCAGTTGGACCAAGTGCTGTTCGTTTTGAACTTATGTTTACTGATGATTTCTGATATCCTTCATAAAGGCGTTTAGGTTGTACAGCTAAATTAATATTTAAACAAAGAAAAATGAAAGAAGAAATTTTAGAATATATGATGGACTGGAAGCAGCGATAAGTTATTTCAAGTACGAGAATGCAACGAGTGAAAATGTTTTTGAGTAATTGATTACTAATCGGACAAATATTAAGATTTGTTTAGCTGACATAACAGTAACGATAGTATTTGTTTCATTTTTTTTTTTTTTTTTTTAAGTAAATACGATCAATTAAAAATTATTTTAATACTCATTCGTTGGTTTATACTCTTCTTCTTCTTCTACTAATCACTTATTAATTATATTTTTTTAACATTAATTATTTCTTTTTAATCTTTGTGCAGTAATGATTAGCATAAAAGCAAATCTTTGGTTCTTTCGTTCAAGTTTGAAATGATGCATAAAACAACGGGCAATAAGAAGATGAAGGATTTTGCCCGGAAGCTGGAAGAAATCATTTAAGAAGAATTATTGAACACTGTCCTTCTATGACTACATGAGAAATTGCGGAAACATTCTGGAATGTTCGACAGTTCAGGCAAACTGGAAAGGTTAAAAAGGTCAAGGTGGGTGCTGAACAAGTGAGTGGCCAGTGGAAAAAAAATGGTCATTTGGAAGTGTCCACGTCACTTGACAATGGACAATTCTTGATTGAATGTGACAAGTGGATCACTTGCGACAACGGAAGATGACAATCCCGCGGTGGTTGGGTGGGAAACTGTTTTCCGGAGGCACTGCTCAAAAAAACGATCAGTCTTTTTCCTTTCCTGTTTGGTGGACATTTACCATCACGACTGTCTGAATCCGAACAGAATCATCGTTTGCTGAATCCAAGCAGAATCACCGTTTTGCTGAATCCAAACAGAATGACTGCTTTTCTAAATCACTCGAAATCATCGCGTCTGTTCCCAAATCGATGAAATTTATCGAAATAAAAAATATTCAGTTGGTATTGGCCTATCTTCGACAGCTTTTCAGAGGAAAATTTTGCAGCCAACTATGCAGAATTTAACGATTTAAGTTTATGGCCAGGTTTGACAGATCCAAAATTTTACATCTTAAGCATGTGGCCAAATTTGTCTCATCTTTCGCAGAAATATTATCTATTTTTTAGTCATTTTCACAATCTCCTTCATACTTTTACAGTCAATTTAGTTGCAGAAAATTTCTTCTGAACTTGGCTTAATGTCAAAGTGTAAATTATGATGCAACATAACAAAGAAACTTTCTATGTAAGTCTAATTATAATAAATATAAATTTTATTATGACTTATAGAGTACTTTCGTATCAATTTATCACATTAACTCACTGAATTATTAGAAAGATAGTTTAATTCTACTTAGTTAATGCATTTGACAATATTTCTTCTTTTTAAATGAATTCTATTGTTAGCTCAATAAATTTCAAAGCAAAGAGTAGACAAGTAACTTCCAAACAGTTTTAAAGAACTAATTTCATTTCGATAAGTTATTTGTTTTTTTTTGGTAAGAAATGAAAAATTGCAATTAAACTGATTGATGATTGAAATCAATTCATCGTGAATTTTCCAAATTTTAGTGGCGAAACTTTTTCATNGTTTTTTTTTGGTAAGAAATGAAAAATTGCAATTAAACTGTATGATTGATGATTGAAATCAATTCATCGTGAATTTTCCAAATTTTAGTGGCGAAACTTTTTCATATTCATTTTTAGAAGTTGGGAACAAAATTGATCTGTTTCTAAATGTCAATTGTGACTTTGTTGGAAATGCCTTTTTTTTTAATATATATTTCAATGATTGATGTCGCAGTAGAACTATATAAGCAAACGTAAAGAAAAATGATGCGAAAGTATTGCTGTCTTTAACAATGATTAGGAAAAATTACATTGATAATATAATTTCGAAAATTTATCACTAAAATTAAAATGATAAAGGATTATGCATCTTCAAACGATCATTAACTCATAGCTGATAGCATGTAATTATCAAAGAAAAAAAAAAAAAGAAATGGAAAAAATGAGCTAAATTTTATTTATAGTATCGTTAACAGTTAGAATATATGCATACTACCTTGAAAAGGTTTCAGTAAAATTATCAGAAATTTACACATTAAAATTGGAAAAGTGATAAAGAATTTACTGATAGGGCTAAAAAGCTACAAACAGCGACATGTTAAATAAGAATGGATAAAAAATATTGCCCTTTGTTCATTTCTATGCTATTTAATACTTTTCTCAAGCTAGAAATTTTTGCAAATGATCACCTACTTGGCTTGTTTAAAAAAAATTTTCACTCACTTTTCCAAAATTAGCAACAAGATTAATGAGCTAAATGTTATAAGAAATTTCGATTATTTTAATAAAATTATAAAAATGAATGGAAGAAACATAAAGTTATACCTTTTCTATCCATTCCCATTTGTTCACATTTTTTTAAACGACATGCTCGACATGCGCATCTTGCATCTGGAACAAACAAGATGTTAATTTGTTTTATTTAATTAATAATGATATTTTTTTTTATGGTTAATTCGAAAATTATTGATGAACTAATAACAAATTTAAAAATTTTATAGCTATTTTACAAAAATTTTGTAAAACAATAAATTTGTAACTTTGAATGGCAGGAAAATTAAAATTTTGTCACTTAAATTTCATAATCGATAGGTTAATTAATATTAACTAATATATATACATTTATTGACACATATATATATATATATATATATGTGTCAATAAATGTCAATCGATAGCGATTCAATGATAAACTAATAAACATTTTATCAGTTATTCAAACATGGAGAAGTTTTGAGCAACAGAAATTTAATGATAGTTGATTTAAAAGAAAACCTAAAACTAATACAATAGTAAAATTGCTAAATACCCCAAAAAAAAAAAAAAAAGAAGAAAAAAAAAGAAGAAGAAAAGGAAAAAAATTGATCTAAAAGAAGGCTATAGAATAAATAAAAAATGAAATATATATTTTTGATTCTTAAAGAACGAACTTTTATCCACCTGACAAGTACCACCTCGGCGACAATAGAATTGCATGCCAAGCGAAACGGCACGACGAAAAAATGCGTTGCAACCACGACATGATAAAACACCGTAGTGATAACCATCAGCTATATCACCGCAAATAGTACACTCTTCTTAAATCAAATATACGGTAAAATGATCACGCTTTGGCTACAGTTTCCGGTACAGTAATCCAGAAAATTAAAGCTACGGAAAAAAAAAAAAAATGAAAAAGAAAAATCTATTAACAAATTATATATTGGTGTTTAATTTCTTCTTCAACTGCTTGCTCATATGTGCATATGTAATTTAAATTTGGAGCAAAAATAATTTAATTTTCAAAAATTGAAATTGTTCTCAAAAAAAAAAAAAAGAAAGAAAAGAAAAAAAAATTGCTGTGCCAATTTAGTGTAATGCGCATCGTTTCAATGATTGATATTGATATACTAAAAGTCCTTCAAAAGCGAAAAGAAAAAAAAAATGAAAAGGAAACAAAATACTTTATTTTTTTTTAATTTTCATTTTTTCTGTTTTCTTTTTCTTCAACTTTTTTTTATTTTTCCTCTTCAGATATTTTTCCATGTTGCACTTTAATTGTAATTTGTTCGAAAGGATCGAATTTCCGGCGAGAAAGAAAGAGTAAAAAATTTTCGCCAAATATTTCTTAGCAAAGCTTCCATCATTAAGACATAAGATTTATTAATAATTGCTGCTATCATGAATGATAGTTAAAATTTATCCCAAAATGGTATGCTTGAGAGGAAAAAAGTATGCAAAAAAATTATCACTAACTATTCAGTTGTAATCTTTTATCAACTTTTTATTCTGTATGAATTTTCGATACACTAATAATCAAACGGATGATGAAAATAAAATTACTGCAATTTTTATCAATGTTTAAAGCTAATAAAAAACAAAGAATTGATGAAATTAGTAATAGGAATTACAAGTATTTAGAATTAATTGATAAAAACTGATAGGAAAGTAAGAGGTATGGATGATAAAAATACTTTTTATTAATTGTTTAAATAAAAAGTAAATCAAACAATGTTCCTTCAGTCGGTTGTTACTTTTAAAACTTACCTGCTGGTTCTTAATTGTTTTAGAATTTCTATCGGCCAGTTACAGCTGGAATTTATTTCACTGTTTGTTTTTAACTTTCTTTTTAAAAAAATTTGCACATTTTATGGTTACTAGCATAATCACTCGAAGCCACCATTAATTAGATGTTAATTAATTTAATTAGAATTTTAAATGTCGAAAGTCTCCTTGGCTAAATTTAGCTCTATTTTCATCCTCAATATTCATAGATTAAAGCATATCCATAGCATCTACAGATAATAATTATTCCGGCTAATGGTCCATTTTTTCTCTTGTGTATAATTTGTTGGTATTAATTTCATTTAATTATTAATTGGAGTAAGTAAATTAAATGGTTGATGAAAAAGTGAGAAAATTTTCAAACGAAAATGATTTCTTTTTTTTTTTGTAATTTTCATCATATTACGGGAATATTTCGAAAAAGAAAAAACAAATTAATTTTAACATGAGTGAATCATTTGTTTGCTTCTATTTTTTAACAAATAATTGTGCTAATTTAAAAAGTTATGAAAATCTGGAATTCAAAAAGATTAGAGGAGTAATGGAAAGGATTTTAAATTTAATTTAGTTACATTAAATCATAGCAATAACTGCGATAGTTCCTATCAAAATTATCCGAAGATTCTCAATTTAGGATAATTTTGGATAATAAAGTTTATTAATTTGCACAGTGGTTTTTTTTTTTAATATTAGTAAAAAAAAAAAAGTGAAATTATAGTAGTTAATTAAATTTTAAATGTCACTCTCTTGTTACTGAATAAATTGTGATTTTTCCGCTAACAGTATTTGAAGCTCTCATCGGGAAAAATTATTTTGAACTTTTTCCTTCCTTTTCTTTTTTTTTCTTTTTATTCTAATTCATAAATTTAGTTTAGAAATTAATATAAGCNTGGGAAAAATTATTTTGAACTTTTTCCTTCCTTTTCTTTTTTTTTTCTTTTTATTCTAATTCATAAATTTAGTTTAGAAATTAATATAAGCTTACCCAATCTGCTGAGACTCTCCAGTATTTCACTCATAATTACTTTTCAAATATGTGAATATTGCTGTTGAAGGTACAGAGTTGAATGAAGATGGTGAAGTTAGTGAGTGAATCGATGCTACAGTAGGTAGTATGAGAAAAGTTGATGATAATGATAATGATAATGACGATAATGATAATGATAATGATGAATTTTAATGTTAAANGATAATGATGACGATAATGATAATGATAATGATGAATTTTAATGTTAAAGCAAAAAGATGAGATGTGCAGTAAAATGAACAGCGATTGCTGAACTAAGATTACAAGAAGGAAAAATAAAGGAAGGAAGATCGGTGATGGAAAAGAAAAAATGAAATGGAGAAAAAAAAAAAAAAAATGGAAAAAAAAAAAAAGAAGCAATGAAAAGATGATGATTTTCTGAGTAAAACGTTATGATGATGAAATGACAGTTTCCGAAGATATAATAAAATTAGGAAATTTAGTGCTATTTTTGGAAGACACAATGGTATCATCAAAAGTTTTTATCACTAAAATGATCATTACTGTATAACAACGTCATCATACAAATGTATATGAAGGGAAGTAAATTTAGTTTCATTAATATTTTTAAAATGAAAATTATTTTCTTTCTTTCTTTTCAAAAAAAAGAGAGGAAAAAAAAATAAAATTAATCGAATTTCCATTTCTAATCAATTATTTCATTATTTCTATTTTACAAATGATGAAATGTTACCTTTTTTTTTTTCCTCTTCTTCTTCTTTTAGCATTACATTTTAAGTTCTGTAATATATTTGCCTGAACGTGAAGTGATATGAAATGAATTTATAGTCAAATTTAATGAATGAGTGATATGTGATGAGGGAATGAATTGGATTAATAATGAACGGATAAGGACAAGTTATACATATGGTTCCTATTAGTAGATTCTCTTCCATTCAATTATATTAATTACTATTATCTTCAA
Source organism: Setaria digitata (assembly GCA_003640385.1). NCBI lineage: Eukaryota > Metazoa > Nematoda > Chromadorea > Rhabditida > Setariidae > Setaria > Setaria digitata. Next base: position 48,673 of record RCAB01000278.1, read on the forward strand.
ATACATTTAAATAAGTCATTTTAAGTAAATCGATGTAGGTGCCTAATTTTCAACATTTACTCTTTGATAATTTTGCGCTTTTGATAATTGATTTTGATGCTGACAAATTTATAATTTGCAGTAATTTAATAATAACTTTTAACAAAAAAAAAAGAGAAGACGCAAAATTATTTTCTTCTGAATCCGAATTTGTTGAGTTTCCATTTAATTTTGTACACAGGACTTATTATCTAATTAGCATTGCAAATCTTTTACTAATGAATATTCACCAAAACGAAAGTTTAGTGCCAATACCGTGACGATTTCTACCCTCAGTATTTATATCATCTTGTTCCAGTTAAAAAAAAAAAAGAAAAAAAAACATATGATTAGATTTTGGTCTCGAGAAAAATTCTCTGAAATTAATTAATTTCCAAAATTAATCAAAAAAATGCTGCCAAAATGTGGTGAAACATTCTAGTAATATAAAATTACTATCGTGTACTTTGCATAAATAAATTTCATTCACCTTTTTCTTCTTTTTTTTTTTATTTTTTTTTTTTTAAATTTTTTTCAGTAATTTTAATCATATGTGAATAATGCATATGTATAACACAGATGTAACTTATGACTTATTAATATTTCTTGATGTCTTATTGAAAAAAAACTATTAAGTGGATATTTTTGATCGAAAATAACCACTTATATAATTACAATTTCATACTATTAATTATATTATAACTATCCTGAGAATAGTTTTCCTTATCTCAAATCATTCTGGTGAAGAGTAATCATTATACAGCGAACATTCCATACGAGAATAATCTTTCGATGGAAAATTTCTTCCTTCTTCAGCTACTCCTTTTACTTGTATATATAGTACCTAATTGTTTATTTATTTCATTTAAGGTAATTTGAAAATCAAAAAAGAAAAAAAAAATTTTTATTCAAATTTGACAGTTAAAAAAAAAAAGAATTTCATCGAAGAAATAAAAATTTATTTATGTTTTTTTTTTTTTTCAATTGCTCAAATTACCTTTAAGTGTTACATTGATAATCGATTGTGTATTTTTTCTAACGTTTATGTAAGTTTGAGGAACATAATTTGCCGACAATTTTGATCATTAACATTTTCAGAAACTAATCAATTATCACAAAAGGATAAGTTGATAAAAACGAAATGATCAATTGTTCAAAAAATAAAAAATAAGAGAGAAATATACGTTTTAAAATAAAGTGGATGGATAATAAGAAGAACGTCATCAAAATAATATTAAACAGGTGCAAAGAAAAAAAAAAGCAAACAAACAAAAAAAAAAAAAAAAGAAATAGGAAAAAGCCATTTATACTTTAATTTATGATCATTTCAAAAAAATTTTGTTAGGCAATTAATTACAAAAGATATACGTGTGCATCGCTTTCTAAATTTCACCTCGTTAATTTAGTTTAATTATTAATTAAAACTTGACTGTGCCTTCAGGTGGATATATGCTTCACATTTTGTTTAATAAAAATTGAAAGCGTTTTTTGAATGTAAAATCAGCACCTAGTTAATTTCGTTTAATAATTAAATTGATTAATGATTAAACTGGATAAAAGCTATTTGAATATCTAGCCAATGATAACAATGGAGAAAGTTGTTGAAAATGGAGAAAATAAAATGGAAAACAAGTATTTGAGTAGTAATTTTAATTCAATGCATTTAATTGCCTCAAAAGAATTAAAATGGCTATACAGATATTAATATTCAAGAGGAAAAAGAAAAACTGTAAAAAGATAAAATTATTTATTTCCATGTCAGGAGGGATTTTTTTTGAGAATGGCAAGGAAAAATTCCTATGTTACTTACAATTCTAATTTTATTTACTATACTTTGAAATGCGGGTATTTTAAATAATAACTGAAATGATAAGTTGAAAATATCAAAGTGAAGAGCTATTTGTCAAAGCATTATTGATAAAAACACTTAGAAAATAAAAAGAAAAACTATGAAAATGACTGATTACAAAAACTTAAAACATTTTTATCAGGTTTCTGACCCATTTATTTTCATTTTGGCCAAACATACTAAAGACAAGTCCATTTTCATTTCTTTTTTTTTTTTTTTTAAGCAAACAGGTAAGAGACATTAATCCAGTATCAACTATAATTAAATTATTATAATTATTCATTTGGTGTACAAACAAAACATGGTAATAAATGAAAATTTTTGATCAACATTTCAAATAACATTAAAAAATGATGTATATTTTGACTAAATGAAAATTAATCAAAATTATTGAAAAGTGAAATTAATGAAAATCAAAATTCGCTAATATAAATTACCGTTTCGTTCAGTCCCCTTTCACTATTAATTTTTTTCATTCTTTATACTTCGATATTCGAATCTGTTTATTACATCACTTATGATTAGCAGAAAAGCTGACAAAAAAAAAAAAAAAAAAGAATGCCACGAAGATAAAAATGAGAAAATGAAACAAATTTAAAAATTAATACTGAAAGTGAAATTTCAGAATTAAAAGCATACATCTGAACCAGAAAAATGAGAAAAAAAAACAACGAACAATTTAAAATAATCTTTTAATTTCACTTTCTCAGAAATTATTTATTGTATAAATGTTTGTGCTAATCAACTAAAATTATTTGTGAATAAACTGCTCTACTGGCAAATATTTGAAATTAGCGAAACGAAGATGTAAGAGAAAAATCCATTAATGTTGAAAAAAAAAAAAAAAAAAAAAATCTCAACAAAAGAATAAAACACACTTTCACTTTACTCTTCCTTTCCTTCTAATTTCTTCACAGCCCATAAATGGCACTGAAGACAGTTTATTTTATTTTACTCCTTCAGTCAAAAATCCATTCAACATCATTGCAAAATTTATTTCTGAATTTCCGCCAACATCAACATCCCTGAATGTTAAGAAATAGGCTCACATCCTTTCGTCTTTTGAATTTCTCTTCATCAGAAATTTAGAATTCTTTGGATGTTAAATGTATTCAACTCAAAGGATGGTAATTGCACTTGGAATATTGCAAAATTACTATCTGCATTGGGATGTTGAAAGGCAGTAAAATTTACAATAAGAAATAACTGTAAACTTGAAACTTTTGTTTTGCTACTTCATCTCTTCTAAGCATTCCTTCTCTGACTGAGACAAAAGTGCAGATCAGCATGTCAACAAATAAATAGCATTTCATATTTGCTGTTTATAAATGTATAAGTTACAGCTAATCTCAATGTTACAATGGAAATTATATGATGTAAAGTGAGATAAATACAACAAAAAGAGCGCACACCAAACTTCTGCCCAATTTAGTTAGTAAATTAAAATACAGTAACAAAATTGTGCTATATCTAAGTTACTTTTTCACCATACGGTATATTTTGATATATTTAGCGCAGAATAACTCGAAGCATCTACACTCCGAGCACAAATCTTTTACGCAAGTCAAATTAAATTGGGAAATCAAAAATGAAATATATTATATATATACACACCTTAATACCAAGACCAATCAGAAAATCTATCCTTACCAATATTCGCAAGTACAAAAGCGATCATATGGAAATAATTCATGCGTCATAGTATCAGACGAAAATTTCAAACTGATACATCAGTGAAAAATCAAAAAATATTTATATGACCGATTGTTCATTATATTTATATGACCGACTCAAAATTAATAATATCTTGTAGCAAATCAACACAGATATAAAATATCACAGCACAATAATGTCAGTAAAAGCATCCACGCCCAGTGGATGCATACCACTTTCAAAAAAATGTAGTTTTATTCAAATATTTCAAGTCAAATCAAATAAGCCGAAGGAAGATCAAAACAGAAAGACACCCTCTACTTTACTCTTTGAGGAAGCATAAAAAGGATTGCACATTCGAAATCATTCAAGAATATACTAATATTAAAAATTTGATATATTATGCATTTACTTCTTACTCTGAAAGCACTTAGAGAAAAATCAAGAAAACAACAAATGGTTAAAGTAAAAAGCAAATCTGCATACCATTCGCCTTCACATCACAGTATTTCCATCAATTAACCAACATTGATACGATTCAACTTTGCTGTTCAGTTGCTATCAAAGACCTTTCCGAATAATATCGATGCCTTTCACTTAAAATTTGTCAAAAACATTACTGCAGGCAAAGAGTGTCAAGCTTTCTGAGAATTTTAAAACTAATAAAGCTGGGAGGGTTTTTAAAAATACAACCTCCCTTCAAACAAAGGACTCGTAGCAAAACAATGTATAGTATAGATCTCGAGCAAATTTTTGACAAGACACCGATAAATTAGACAAATTATAAATCGGAAAGATTAGCGTGATTTAATATCAAATAATAAATCATTCTAAGTTCTTTAAGTTAATTTGATTGCAATTGAAAAAAGACTTACAGATTTTGCTGGATTCTCAAGCATTTAGGACAAGGCTTCCCACTTTTTCTTCTTTTGGTAGCACATTTTTGATGACTCAGTGAACCACATTCTTCACACCGATCAACATATTCAGCTTGAAATGGGAACAACAAATCATTCTTTTGATCACACAGCTCGCAAACGAATGCTTGCGCACGGCAGTGCTAAAATAGTATAGTATGTATATCATCATAAATCAAATGACATTAATTGAGTCATCAAAAAATGCATCTAACCTCGCATCCTTCAATGTGATATTGTCCGTATTGTACCAGAGGAGAAATAATCCGAAAAAGCTCTCCTTTTCTTACATTTTCCAAATCTTCCATTGAATAGACATCTGCGTCCGACAACATATAGTTTGGTATTGTCGAAAATATAGAGTATAAACTAAAGTAAATCATTTTTTTTAATGTAACCACAGTTCTCCTTCAGAAAGTGTCCTTCAAATTCTCAGCTGGTATCTCTGAGTGGCACTTTAGAAGAATTCTATAAAATGGCACTGTGTGAAAAAACAATTGTAAATATGGCTCGAGGATAGTTTAATTAAGCAGACAGATTCTCACTAATTTGCATAAGTGCTTTTACAGAATAATGTTTAACTTTTTTTTGGAAACATTTCTATTATATGTATTCAGAACTGACTATCAGATGAGATGCCGCAACAAGTGACTGCACGAAATTTTATTAAGGGATTACTGAAAGGCTGATATTAATACCTACTTCCCATACTTTGTGATTGTTTCTCTAGCAATATTGCAAAGCCGTATGTAAGACCAAACATGCACTAGCTTCACTCGTAATTCTCTAATTTTTTTTAACCGACGAATCCTGCTGTAAAAATGAGAATCAATCGCTGATGCGTTAATAACCGGCTGTCGATGATTATCTAATAAGAATCGATATGCTATATCGGAGACAGGATATTCTCTGAAAAATGAAATCTAATATTAACAATTAAAAACAAATTTCAACTATATTTACCCCTACTTCCATATTAATTCTTATACAGTTTCACCAAAAATATTTATCATAGCAGACTCATGATAATTTTCACATGATCAACAGATAAGCATATACTTAAAACTCCATTGATATATAACACGTGCTGGAATACGACTTTTTGCACCCTGATGGCATCGTTGGCAAAATACTTTCCCATAATAATCGCAGTAACGCATTCGACGGCAGTATACTTTAGAAACTTTAATACCACATCCACCACACCGATATTGCTGCTCTTCAAGAAGCTTTCGCACACTTAAATTTACTCATTACTCATTAGAGAAAAATGAATACTCCTCCTCTACCACGGAAACTTAGACAAATGAAACTTCCTAATCGCTTTAGCGTACTGCAGTAACTTAACTGATGCAATAAGTCCTCAAAAAAAAAAACTATTTCAGGATATACAATTTTATTCCTTCACTTATTTAGTAGGAATATCAGTGAACGCATGGATATGGCACTTTTCCAAATTTTTTTCTTTTAAATACGTGTTTGTGATTGTCAAACATCGAATACTAGCTCAATAATGAAAGAATATTCATCAGAATATCAATGCAAAACCTCTGAAGCTCTGGATGAAGCCTGAAAATCCACTGCTTTCTTGGAGGTGCCCAATTCTCTGAACCACGAAAGAAAATCGGCCGACCATTGTTATCTACTTCATCGAAAAACACCGCTATATCATCTGGCATTGGAAGGAGCTACAAAGCAAGTTATAAACATATAATGTAAAGTAGGGAAATTAATCTGGAAGGAAAAGAGAGGAAAGGATACCTTTTGAGGTGCTTGAGCATAAGAAACAAGCCACTGTATGTCGGCAGCTGACCGTGGTTTATATGTCGTCGAAAACTGTTTCAATAATGAAGATGCAATCGCTTCGGCCGAACTTTCACAAGTACTGTCATTGTCACCTTCACTGTTCTTACTAGACCTATGATATGACGTTTCTTAAAATAATTGTTCAGCGCATGTTAGCTAAATTTAGCTTACATCCCACACTGAAACACTAAAAGGTTCTCATTAAATTGAAAAATGAATCTGGGAGAACGTTTAATTATACTCGAATAAGAAATATCGTAGAATGTATGACAAAGTCTTACATTTCTTTATCCTGATCACAGTGTAAATCGTTGGCAGAAGCAGAAAACAACGATGGTCCAGGAAAATGTTCTTCTGCGGTCCTTTCAGAAGAACCAGCACAAACCAATTCCGAAGATACTGTTAGTGTTGGACAAGAACTTGCCTAGAAATGATATTTTTTATAATAATACTTTCTCTATCTGACTCTAAATTCACACTTTGTCTTATTAGGTTATATTAGCTAAAAGATTTTACTCCTTAAATGATATCGAAAGATGTAATTTGACAGGAATGTATTAAAACAGATTAATTGAATAAATTACTGATATAAAATGCTAACATTTTTAATACATCCAATGAAATTTTGTTGGGATTCAACCACTGCACGCCACTGCATTTGTTCCATCGCAGCAATAAGCAATTCGCTCAGGTATAAATGCATGTTTTCCTGAAACATTTATTAGATTCAACAGCTAATTTGGGATTTGGAAGAATTTATATGATAAGTGAGTAAGATAGAAGGCCTTTAAAATTTGTCCCTCGAAATGTATTACATAATACCGGCTACGCAGAAATTTCTTCATGTGTGAATCACGATATTCTCAACAATTGCTAAACTAAAAAAATGAAAATTATTAGACACCTATCCATAAAATATTCCTGTAATAAGGATGGAATGTAATGCTTAAAGAATTTGCTATCTTGAAACGATTAAGTAATTAAGAGAATTCACCTTCTCCTTCTAGAGGTGTCTCCGTAGTAAAGTTTTTAAACATAAAAATGAAAGGAAATGCCTAATTACATGGTTTCTTTATAATGGAAAAATAATGAACGAAAACTCACGCGTTCTATATCTCGTGAAATTTCCAGATCATGTCTTCGTGATTCAATGAGAAAACGTTTTGCATCATCCCAACTACCAGAAATTTGGTCGTCATTTATCTCGTCATCATGCAGGCGCAATTCTAATGCTTTCTCTGAATCCTGCATCATTAACACTCCTTTTATAAATTATTTACAATAAAAAACCATTCAGGATTAGCTCAATCAAAAACAAAATTAAATTTACGCCAAAGTTATTTAGGAATGCGACTCATCAAAAAAATGCAATTTAAGTCAGAACTTAACGAAAATAATTCATATGAGGATGCAATAATTTATGGATATTACAAATATTAATTCCCACTAATATTTCGAGCAGTGCTGCACACATATCATGGAAGTGAGGACAAAAAAGAGACTTCGACGATTCTTGGCCTGAACAAAATCTTTTCATATCACATGATTTCCACTCGATTATATCAAAGCTTAGTTGCTAAAGACAATAAACAAACCGGAAAAAATTGTGACAGTATACTGGAGCAATAAATGGGCTCAGAATTGTGTCGTCGATGACTGGTACTATTAGTGCCACATTTTTTTAAGCCTGACGTCACTTCCGCTACCGTACTAGATGTCATCCAATCCGCAGATTCATGGCAGGATGTATCCATCGTATTACACCGCCGAATTATCCCCATCGCGATCCTGAAATTTTGCGAAATAATCGTAAAAGGACCGTGTTGGCAATTCTATACAATCTTGTTTGCAATTATAAAAAAAGAAAAAAAAAACGATGAATACCTTGAGCGAGCATCCTCCACGTAGCGTACGTGAGAATAAAAAAATATTAAAGCGTACCTGCTACGTGTACATCAATCGCACATTATTATCGAATATGTGCTTTATCGCTTGCTTCTGTTCTATTAGTTGGTGGTGACAGTTTTGGATTTTCCGGAATTAATTTCTTCTCACTGATCCAGTTTATGTGATATGCTACCTCATTGCTAGTTTATTTTTTTTTCCTACCCTAAATTTTAATTTGAAAAATATTTTGAGAAATTGAGCAACTGACGACTTCTTGTCTCTTTAAATTGCGAAAAGTTTCCATTAGCCGATGCTATGACAACTTTCTTGAAAATTTTTCATATTGTTAATTAATATTTTATGCTCTTCAGCAATTTTCTATATGGCACTGTGTGTTTGTACTGCTATAAATGGAGCATAATCAGGGTTTCTTTATTCTTAACAGCATAATTCTTGTAATTTCTAATTAAGTTTCAATTAACCATAGCTATAATTATAGTTCAAATTTGAAAAAATAATACATATATATATATGTATTATTTTTTTTTTTTGTTAAATTTACACATTGAATCTCACTCTAAATCTTGTAATAACATTTGCTACAAAACGAAGCATTAAAAATTGCATATTTTCCATTTTATAATTTTATTTTGCTCCAACAACTATAGGCCTATTTAGTTATGTAGGAGACTGCAGATTTGATTAATTATAAAAAAGCTTTTACGAATGCGTTCGATGGCTTTGCTTCAGATCTCATGTTCAAGGCCATTATACTTAATATTCAGGTAACTATGGCGTCATTTGTGCAGGAGTTTATTAAATCGCTAGAAGGACAAGTTGCCGAACTTCCAGACACTGAATTAGCTGATCTTGCTGAAGGTGTGACTTTTCTGTGTGGCTTCGAGTTTCATTACTGTTACGACTATAATTTATGCTTCAACGCACAGAACTTTTAAACAGAAAAGTTTTACTGTTTTCTTTTTCTTTTTTTTTTTTCAGATTCTAGAGCTGTTTGGGCACAGAAAGAAACAGCAGAAAGCAAGGAAACAGTTCCGGTGATTTTCAGCTATATAGTTTTGAAAGAGTTTTTATCTTTTTATCAGTGATAGGAAAAAAACATGGATTTAGTAAGCGAGTTAATGTGCAAATGTACAAATATTTTAACTGATTTATGAAGTTCGGTTTGATTGCTCATTTATTGAGTCGTTTAGTGACGTTCGTTTAATGTATGAAAAGATTGAACTTTTGTAACATATTTCGAACTTGTTTTTATTAGTTGTTGATCAATCTTCAGGATGAATTTTCAAAGCGACGATTGATTGTAGCTCAGGAGTTAGACAGTGAGCGCTATGAAGGTCGGAAAATATCGTCGAAAAAAGTTTTTACGGGTGATGATATATGCGATATAGCACGACCTGCTGCAAAGACTAGGGACAGTGAAGATTCTGGTTAGACATTTTTTTATTTGGTATTCTTTTCGAACAATGAGTTACACAAGTAATCTCATTTCCATCAATATGTTTGAATTTTTTGGCATTATTTCACGCCATGACAAAAGTAGCACTTGATTTACTCATCGCTGTTAAAAGCACAAAAAGTTGGATAGAAGACACTACCATGTTATTGTTTTAATTATCGGAAAAGGTATCACATGTTTTATCATCCAGATACTATGGAGGATGAGGAAGACAGCAGCGATAGCAACAGTGTTGCCAGTAACTCTGATCAGCAGTCATTTTCTTGCGATGATAATGATAGAAGCGACGGTAATTGTAAATGTTTCTATGAACTACAGGAGTAGAGAATTGGTTTTTTATACACGTATGGTTGCGGTTCAGAACAAAACTTTTTTTTCTCATTTTTAATATAAATTAGTATCGAAAAAGCTTATTCGAAGAAGTTATTGGCGATTAAGAAAGAGAAATTGTAATTTCCTGAGTTTTCATATCGAAAATGTGAAGATGTCAGGAATTGAAGATTCATCTGTAATTTTTTAGAAACTTCGGGAGATGGCGAACGGTCTGAACTGAAAGAAATAGATGGTGCTGATAAAAGTTTGGTGACAATTTCAAACGACGTACAGCATCAGAAAGGTATCATGAAAACACACACACACACACACACACACACACACACACACACTGTAAACATAGCTTTATGGCATATTCTATTAACCAGTAGTCATTTTTCAAAATGATTCTTTATGTTTATAATTATAAATGCTCTAGTAAGGTTCATAGATATTTTTAAAAATACTCTATCTTGGTTACAGCTGAAAGTGTTCGAAAGCAGTTGATGATTTGGGATCGGCTGATGCAGTTACACATACTTTCACATGCAGCATTAAGAGTATTCAATGAGCTTCCAAGAGAGGAGCTTGCTATGCAGTTGGAGCAGTCTGCTGACAATGATACTATAAAAAACTGCAAAACTAGTGCGGTTAAACTCTTTCAAAAAATTTAAATATAGAAAAACTGCTGAAAGCGAAATATTCTTTTGGAAAATTTCTGCCGGTAGTCATTTTTTGATTTTGCATTCATTTTTCGGGTCCTTTCATCAAATATAAAATTGTTTGCAGTGCGAAAAAATTTGGAACAATTGAACAAGATATTTACAACAATGGAAGATAGTCTGCTAAAATCATCAAAGCATACAAAAGGCTTGCTGATTAATGGTGATGGAAAAGGTATGTTTTGAGAATCATCATTTCGATTATTTCTCAGAAAAAAAAAAATCGTACTTTGTCTGAAGAACATGAGTGGTTTCGTTTTGAGGGGTCGGAGATTCTGAAGATGAAGAAATTGAAAGTTCAACGGACGATGAAGAGCATGACGATGCAGCAGAATCTGATGCTAACGAGAGCGGTGAAGAATCTGTTGTCTCGTCTTCATATGAAAGGCAGTTTCTATTTCTCGTAGGATGGATTTGTATTTTGTTGCTACCTATCCGTAGGCTTTTTAGTTTTTCAAATTGATTCTTTGTTTCAGAGTCACTCAGCACACCGATAGTGTGAGTCGAAACCAGGTTTTAGGCAAAAGAAAGAAGCTGCCATTTGCGAAAGAATATGCGAAACGTCATGAACGATTTATGACATTTCGGTGAGGTTGACTTACTTGAGCTCTGTTGGTTGACAATATTCTTTATTTTCACTCATTTCATTTCGATTTTCAGCTCATCTGCATTATCGAAATGGGACGAAAGGATGACATTGAGTACTATTGGTCTGGTGAAAAATAAGAAAAAGGATTTCAGTGCTTTTGAATCTGTTGTACTAAAACAGATTGAACAGGTTAATTATTTAATTTTTTTCTCTCCTAACTTCAGCACGATTTTTACCTATATGCTGTTTTTTTCTTTTTGCTTCCCGTCAGATAATCTGTTTTTTTTTACAGCACCCATCATATTTAGTAGTGGTCGATTTCAGGTCTGCATGTAAATTAAATGCATAATTGATGTTGCATATTTTTGTTTTTGTAGATAATGAGTGAAAAACATCGATTGTTGCGTCGAACACAAATGAAACGACATGATGTCGAGAGAATTGGAGGTGATGAAGACGTGAGTTTGCTAAATTCTGGTTTTTCTCCTCAGGTTAATATATATGTTTTTCTTCTATATTCATAGTGACTTATTGTTTTTAGAACAATTATGATGCAGAAATATTTGATGACGATGATTTTTATCAACAACTGCTGAAAGAACTAATTGAAAGGAAGTCAGCTAATGTGGTAGATCCTATCGAAATGAGCCGGTAAAGATTTTTATAATATTTAATAGTGTAATGTTAGATTTTGAAGTGTTGGCATTTTGAGAAAGATGTGGAGAAACTTTAGATATTTCAGCATATCAATTCTTTTGACTAAATTATACTAAATTAGTTTACCTTTGCGCTTCATCTATTTCTCGTACGCCACTTCAAATTTTATATTTTCTGTAATCCTTCTACAATGTTCCAGTTGTTGTGCCTTCTGCTCGGTCAATAAATGGCAATGGAAATTATGCTTAACAGCGTTAATGGTGTTAGATATGCTTGGCTTTAACATGATAAAGTTTGTCATTCTTCATTAATTAGTGGTAGATACAGTTCGGAATGTATTTCATTTTAGGCAGTGGTTAGAAATACAGAAATTGCGACAGAAACGGTCAAAAAGGAAAAAAGTTGATACAAAGGCATCAAAAGGCCGTAAGATACGATACGTAGTGATACCAAAATTAGTAAATTTCTTTCCGTCGATGGCTGAGAAAGCAAAATGGAGTCACGAAAGAAGGAATCAGTTATTTAAGTCTTTATTTGCATCATAATTATAGATATCTTGTTTCGTTGTTGTTCTAAATGCTTCGTTATTTTTTAAATGATCGAGCAGAACTTAAGAGCAACTAGCAACATGTTATGTTTTAATTTTGATAGTTTTCACAATTTTTGGTTTAGTCGTAAAGCTGTATCGCCCTTACCGAAGTATAAAAGTAATAAAAGCTTGAGTGGGCTTTAGAAGTTTTTTTTCTTGAAAAAAAAAAAAAGAAAAAAAACCGATTTTTATGGTAAATTTGATTTCATTAAGCTTATAAAGCATGTAGCATAAATTTAACTACATTTTACGAATGTCTGTAAATGCAGTATCACGTTCACGATTTACTTTTGAAAAAGTGTCCTATTGTTGAAAACTTCGTATGAAACTGAAATGATCGTAAAAGATAGAATGAAAGTTTATATGTTACGGTAAAACGTATATGGATTATTCGTGCGCTTACATCAGAATTATCGATATGAAAATGAAAAGTTACATAAAATGGAAGCATGAGTTTGATACATAGATAAAACTTGAAGCGAAGCATGATTAAATGGATTAGAATTGGTAGTTATAATTAAAATAGTGGATAAAGAAATGAATTAATTAATGCAGTTTGGTTATATTATATTGGAATGCTACTGTCGATGCCAACATTTTTCCAAAATTCGACCCGAAATATTATTGTTTTAAAAGTCATTTTTCTTAATGAAAGAAATCAAATTTAAATTTGTCAGAAACACACTTATCACTTGTTTGCGTTATGTTAGTTTTCATCATTGTGATTATTTTCAATAGTTCTGAAATACTCAAATACAACCACTAATTAATTGTTAGCAATTATCAAGCTTCNGAAAAGTCACTTTTCTTAATGAAAGAAATCAAATTTAAATTTGTCAGAAACACACTTATCATTTGTTTGCGTTATGTTAGTTTTCATCATTGTGATTATTTTCAATACTTCTGAAATACTCAAATACAACCACTAATTAATTGTTAGCAATTATCAAGCTTCTCAGACATCGTCGAAAATATAAAAAAAAAAAAAAAAATTTGTAAATTTTGTCAGCATATGATTACAATAGATTTTTTCAGGATAGAAAGAGTAAATATAGCGTAATGAATGAAATTATCATAAAATCTGAAATAGTACTGATTTGTGAGGCACCTGCCGGCCTTTGTCTTCCGTGCATATCATCTGAAACATTGAGACATGATTAAAATTTGAATAACTGGCTTGTATAGGCTAAGAGAAAAAAAAAAAAAACAATTAGACTTATTAATTTATTTTTTTGCCTTCTTCTGAACGATACAATTTCGGAACTTAATGAAAAGAGCCTTAATTTATAGTATTATATATCATGCATGATAACAAAATCATGCATGGCAAAAAGATTTACACACTTCTAAAAATTACTAAAAATGGAAAAAAAGAAAAAAAACTTTGTACAGTTTATAAAAGAATTCTCAAATTTTGTTATTCGATGCATATAATAATTAGTTAGCATTCTGTGAAAGTTTAAATAAAATTAAAATTAACATTTACCTGAATCACCGTGATCTGTTACTTCTTGATTACTATTCGGAGATGTTTCGCTATATGTATTACCAAATTTTGCAAATATTGCCGTCAAAGCTGTTGTAAATTTGCCTTCATTTAAAAGCGCTTGCTGTTCACTAATTATTTTTTCGATATTCTCTGCTGCTGAAAAGTTAGAATTAAATTGAATGATTGAAAGATTAGGTCCAAAATGTTGCCACATTATCAAATAAATCTTCTGTTTCATCATTTCATTTTTAACTAATTCATTTCAACTTATTTTCATCCTTCTATTTCTACATGAAGATCATCAATGCATTATCGCATTATTATTAATGCTAAATGATACCGATTTCTGACTTTCACATAATAAACAAAAGTCACATTTATAAAAAAAAAAAAACTACAAAACAATCCTATGAATTTTTGACACATTTAATGATTATAAGAAAATTATTATTGGTGCCCTATAGCAGACAATCAAGCTAAGAATAAAATTCTTATTCTTCTTTTATGATAGCATTCTACCTAGACTGTGATGTAATCAAATGCTAAAAAAGATAATGAGCCTTAATTTCTCGAAACAATTTAACATTAAGTCATTTCTTCTGGCCCTAATCTATCCCTCAATTGATTTCTATTGTCTACTACAATGACTGTTAATTCGTTGTCGAATAAATGAATCAGAACTTCTCAGGGATTAAGTCCTCCTTCTTCATCATTTCAATATTATCTAATCGTAATAATATCAATATTATGCATCAAGTGATATTTGATAATGCACAACAACATACGATAATAATGTCCAGAAAAAAAAAAATTATCCACATTGCGCATACCGTAATTAATATTCGGTAATGAACGATAACATACGGTAATGTTCAAATGTGATTCTTAAACTGCCAAACTAACATATTGGAGTATGTTTAGCAGCTGCATAATATAATTTGTGATCACTGGTGGAGAGTACAAAAATGACTGATTTTTTACACTGTCCATCGATACCCCAAATGGTACTCAATCGGTGTGCTAAATGTTCATCGCTCTAAAAGTTGAAAAATTATTCGTATTCTGAAGCATTTACAATTGCCAAAAGAAAAATTCTGATGAAACAAAGAGAACAAGAAGGGAGAGAAATTTTGAGATTGAAAAATTTGATAGCTATAGATCGATTTAGAAAATTGGTAAATTTCTAGCTAATTATTTTAACAATTATTGAACAGTTTTAAAAAATACTAAAACCAAAGCTTACTACTATTGATAAATGTATTCAAGAGCAATGCAAACAGCACCAAATCATTTCGTTGTTCACAAGTTAATTACTGTAATAAGCTCTTTCGTCTTTCTCAATTAATGCATAAATGAGATATTTAAAAGACAGGAAGAAAAGCAAAAAAAAAAAAAAGAAAAAAGGTTTTAATTACAATTTTTAATAAATAACTAAGATTAACAATTATCTGCAGATGATAATATTTTATGATAACTAACCTGCTTGGTGATAAGCAGTGTAGCATCGACGCCTTTTCCAGCACAAAAATTGGCACTCTCGCTAACAGATGTTCGTCGAGATAATTGCAGCAAATCATTATTAAGCCGATATCTTTCTTGTTCACTTAGTAACTGAAATGAATATATAAATATATCGGAATTGAGTTGTAATATTCAGATTTTTAAGTAGGCTGCCAATTTTTTTTTTTTTTTTTCATTGAAAAAAAGTGTAACAGAAAGAGCTTTAAAAAAGGGAAGAAGGAGAGAATAAATTAAATTATTCCGTAAATTGCTTATTAATAATTTAAGACTATTTTCATTAAATTTTCTACTAATTATTCCAACAATACTCTTCCATTAATTTACTAATTTTGTTTGATTAACTTGATATTATATTATCGGTCAAAAGATATGTACTTCTTGTTAATAAGAATTGTTGCTATCTTTTTTAGTAAAGATTTCTTTATCGTTTTTTCAAAAATCTTGAGGCTTATTATTAGAAAAAGAATTCACACTATTTTTTTCCTTTTTCTTTTTTTTTTTTTTTGTACAAATTTTCGAAAGCTATTTCAAGAGAATGATGAAAATCTGAATAACCTTATATGGATCACATATATATCCTCTAGATTTCAAGCCACAAGCATTGTAACCATTTGTTCGAGGATTTGGAAAAGTTTCATCAGTAAATTGTTGAGTGAAGCAAAGTTTAACAAATAATAATGATGTTAATATATGCCACATTCTAGAAATGACTACGATAGTTTTAAAAATTAAATATATTGAATAAAACTGAGGAAGAGCAGTAATTAATAATAATTAATATCGGATATGCAAACTTAAAAGCTGAAGTATTTTCGCTGGAAAATGAACGATGGTCAGCAGCACTGGCAGGTCTAATATTTTAACTTTCACATTAGTTTGAATGTTTGTTAATCACACTAATTAATAGCACAATCTGATAAAAATATCTGATAAAAATCTTGTGGTAGAATTAAGAGATTAGTTCCTCTTTCTTTGTTCCTTTTTTTTTTTTTGTGAAGGAAGAGATAAGATAAAGAGAAAGAAGAATGACAAGAGGCATTTACGAAACTTATTTCCGGTAGCATTCAACGAGTAGCAAAGATTAATGATAAAAAAGAAATTTGGAAGAAATAAGTAATTGTTTCCGGAAGTAAATCCGGGCAGAACGGAAGACAAATTAGGAGAAATGAGCAAACAGTTAAATTCATTTTCGTTTCATATAAAGATCAATAAGATATTGATGCACTGTCTCTGTTTCCGGAATGTTTAATGGATAGATGTGCAAATGTGTGGATAAGTTGACAGTGAGGATTTTCAGGATGTTAACGAATCAAGAGTAAAGTTTGGGATGATGAGATCGAATCAAGAGTAAGCTTTGGGATGATGAGATCGAATCAAGAATAAGATAGCCGTGAAATCAATCAAACAAGATGAAATTGAATTTAATTTCAAGACTGATATCAGTAGAGGAAGAAAAGAGATGCTGACATCATCATCGACACAGTCTAAAATTGATCGGATTTTTTTCCTTTCTTCTTTTCGTTTTTGAAAATATTGAAGTTTAATGATTTGTTAATGTAGTGCTATAATACAGGAAAGTGTGCGCATCAATGATATTAACTTTCACTTTTCATTGATTGATGTATCAATCAATAATCGATCATCAAACTCTGCTGACGCATTTTTTTTNCTTTTTTTTCTTTTCAACCACTGCAGAAATGACTAATCCTTTTTTGCCGTCGAAATATCACTGATGCTATCAAAAGATAGCAATAATATAGGAATAGAAACAAAAAGATTATTTAATTTTCCATTCAAGTACCATTAACACTCGATTGATTTAATTGAAGATAAATGATTAAATTATATGACTGATATTGGAAGTGATAAGGAATGCATACCTGCAAATCCAAATATATATTTTGTTTTTGTTTTTTTCTAATTACTGATAAATNTTCCTGCAAATCCAAATATATATTTTGTTTTTGTTTTTTTCTAATTACTGATAAATTCTTAAATATGAATTAAAAATAATAAGTTTTAACTGAATTTAAATAGCTCTTAAATGTGAACATATATTTGGGAGGAAAATACCATTGCTGGAAAAAGATAAGGAAAGAAAATTGGATGATATGATTTGTCAGAAAGAGATAACTGCCTTGATAAGTAGAATTATTTTTTTTTTTTTTAACAAAGGAAAGAAAGGGGTTGTCAGTGATTGAGAAATATGTGAAATAGTTTAGGTACATAGCTGTACCAGAGATTGAGAGTACATCCTTTAAGGATAATATGTATAACCGAATGTACAATTGAATTTTATTGATATTTAGAAAGATTAGTTTGTGACACATTGAGTTAAATAAAAATTTTAATCTCTAATAAGATTCATTTGTTGATTAGCAATCACATATCAAAGCGTTCTATTTACTGAATCCGATCATTATCATGATTACTTCTGGAAATAATAGAGAAAACTTAATTCAGATGAAAAATTTTAATTGGAAGATAAATTGAAACTAGCAAAAAGTATTTCATCTTATGTCTACCATTCATTATTGATATTAATAATTAATTAAGCATTATCGATATCAATAATTAATTACTTCTCTTCTCTGGAAAATAACATTGAATCCTCCGCCGATTTCTTTCGGTTCAACAGTCACGTCAGAGTATTTATTTTCTCCTTCCCAATGTTCATCATTAACACACAAATATTTATTAATACAATCTATAATTACATATTATCTGTATTATAATTTTGTACGTTCTATATTATAATGAAGATAAGAAATGCATTTAGCAAAGTTGATTTGTCTGAAACTAGTCTAAGCAACTAGATGATTATTTTGTTAGATTTTAAAGATCCTGAACAATCGTCCTAAGACATATTTTTTTTTTCACTAGATCTAATTCGGGAATATACAAGAAGAGCAAAATGTGATAAAAGAATGGTAAGAAAAAAGAACAACGAATTGTATTTCAGTTTAGTCAAATGAGTAAATATCAATGGATGATAATTTCATTAGAAATTGAATAAGTCGAAGACAATCATCATTAAAGATACAAATTTTAAATATGAAGCTGTAATAGTGAAAGTGGGTTTCAATTTGACATTCTGTTTACCATCCTATTATTTTATCCTAAATTATACTTTCTACTTTCTAGGTAGGCTTGCAATTCAGTTCTTGATTGAGATGTGGAGTGAGTTGGTTGTGTTGTCCGTGCATGCTTTGTTATGTGAATGGATTGGTTGGTACGTGAGTATGGGGTCACGTGAGTTCACAAGATTAATCTTCTGCCGTGATACGGAACACTGCGTTTGTTCTTACGTGCAGGGTTGAGTGTGATCTACTCCAATGTTATTTCCTTTTCTTCTCGCCGAACGTTACGGTACTACTTACCGTAAAGGAGAAAATACTTTGTAGTTCAAAGTAGGGAGAAGAGAAGGTAAAGGAGTCATAAGTGATAATATATGCGCAGCTAAGAGTTGAAATATTGTCGCACGTCAGACGTAGATGAGACTACAATCGTATTTTTTTGCACAGTGCTAATGAAAGCGCGTCAATTTGTGCATGTACATAATGATGCCTAATTAAACTTATAGTTAATCGGACTTGCGATGTCTCATCGTAAATTTTCGGCTCCACGACATGGATCGATGGGTTTTACGCCAAAGAAGCGCTCGAAGCGCCATCGTGGGAAAGTTAAGGCATTCCCCAAGGATGATTCTTCAAAACCAATCCATCTGACGGCGTTTATGGGCTTTAAAGCGGGCATGACCCATATTGTCCGTGAGGTATTTCATTCTGTTTTTCTTTAGTGCCGGATTAATGGACAGTGCACAATGATGAGTTCAGCAAATATCATCTGAGTAACATGATTATTCCAAATGTTCCCTATTGGACTGAGTGCTTTACATTTGTCTCTGAACTCCTCATTCTTTGGTTCTGTGCTTATTACTGATATAATGATTACAGGTCGATAAGCCAGGATCAAAAGTTAATAAGAAAGAAGTTGTTGAAGCGGTTACAGTTTTAGAAACTCCTCCGATGGTTATCGTTGGTGTAGTGGGATACATCGATACACCTCGAGGTCCACGGCAATTCAAAACGGTGTGGGCCGAACATCTATCGGAAGATTGCCGCCGACGTTTCTACAAAAACTGGTACATTTATCCGGTTTCTCTTTTTTTTACGTAACTGTTAGAAGGTGTCATTTCTTAAAGTAGAGGTCGTTTTTAATTGATGAGTTTTATTGTTACAGTTGAAATTGACTAAATCAAAAAAGTAGTTTAAAGTTTGCACAGTCATTTGCAACGCATGAGTTGTTGGTGTGGTGGCTAGCGAAGCTGTGTGTCTGGATGTTGTGGGTTCAGATCCGGTGTGCTTATAACAAAAAAAAACTTGGAAGCCATGATGAGAGACTGTGAGTAGTCTTATTAATTGTGAAGATGACAACAGTCCATTTATGCTGCCTTCCTTCTGAGCTTTCATGTCTCTTCTTCAAATAATGAATTACTAAGGGAGCTCAAGTTGGTCACTTCAGTGTATGATGCTTGGTGTATGTAGCAAAATCGAGCATCTGAGAACAGACCTTCCGCTGTTACAAATTTTAGCGTAACATGAAGGCCATAGAAACAGCGTATGGAGCGAGGACCTTTAGTTCTTTGCTTTTACACTGTTAGAGTTCTCATATTCCATAGGAATTCGTCTAAGAAAAAGGCATTCCAAAAGCATGCGAAGAAGTGGCAGGATGAGGACGGTATGAAATCGATACAAGCTGATTTGGCTAAGATGAAGAAATATTGTTCGATAATCCGTGTCATTGCACACACACAGGTATGTTGTGTGGAACTATTTATCAGTGTGTAATCTAGTTCCTTTCCATTAAGTGCTCCACTGTCAAATTTATAGATGAAGGTCATGAAACATCGGGAGAAAAAGGCACACATTATGGAAATACAAATAAATGGTGGCACAGTTCCTGAAAAAGTTGACTGGGCTTACGAACACTTTGAAAAACAGGTAAATTTTCAAAAAAGGGAGAAAAATCATTTCTCAGCTCTGTCAACGGTGATTGCGAAATTTTCTTTATACAGGTGCCAATAGATTCGGTGTTTGCCCAAGATGAAATGATCGATGTTATTGGTGTTACTAAGGGAAAGGGTTTCAAGGGTGTTACGAGTCGTTGGCATACGAAAAAACTCCCAAGGAAAACCCATAAAGGTCTTCGAAAGGTTAATGTTTTCTTTTTTTTTTTTCCTGGTTGAAATATGTGTCCACAGCGATTCGTTGGCAGTGATGTATCACACCTAATGAAAGTAGTGGACTGAACTTCAATGTGGAAGTAATGAAGGAGCTGAGCCTTTGAGTCATGCATATAATAAGGCGAAAGAGTTTTCTGACTCTGCTGCCAGCAGTAACTATACAGGGTATAATTTAGGTTGCGTGTATCGGAGCCTGGCATCCATCTCGTGTACAATTTACTGTGGCTCGTGCTGGTCAGAAAGGTTATCATCATCGTACCGAAGTGAACAAAAAAATATATCGTATAGGGAAATCATGTTTAACCGAAGAAGGTAAAAAAAATGGCGGTACGGAATATGACATTACGGAGAAGAGCATTAACCCCATGGTGAGTTATAAATTTCAAATCAGTTATACTACCCTTTACTGCATGATGATGACATCAGTCTGCAATTCAGTACTAATTTGTTGAAAACCGCACAAGACTGAATGCAGTTAATCTAATACACTCTACCTGTCATATTTTTTCTATTTTAACTATTGAAATTGCAGGGAGGTTTCCCGCACTATGGACTGGTGAATCAGGACTTCGTTCTTATTCGCGGGTGTTGTATGGGTTCGAAAAAGAGACCTATTACATTAAGGAAATCGCTGATTGTGCAAACGAAGCGTTTCGCTTATGAAAAAATTAATCTTAAATGGATAGATACTAGCTCGAAGTTTGGTCATGGACGGTTCCAAACACATGCAGAAAAGAAAGCATTCATGGGGAAGTTGAAGAAAGATTTTATTGCTGCTTAATACTCGAGGACACTCATTGTTATAATTTTCTATACAAAATAAATTGTTGCTTTGTTGCACAGTCGAATTATTGCACACCAATTATGATGGAATGTTAGCTCAAAAAGACATTGTATTGTTTGCTTTTGATATCGCAAGGGGAGATCACAATACTAGAAAGGTGCAAGGAGTTATATTAGTCCGATCTTCCGCTGACTGGTTTAGTTATGTATACGTGTTTAGTGCACAGGATATGAAGAAGGGAGTGCGCTGCGATATTAAGGTCAATTAGGAGTTGGTCCGCCAAATTGAATTAGGGATTTTTTTTATCCAAAATACCCAGCAAAATAAGTGAGTAGAAGAATGATGTTTAGCGGCAACAAAGAAACAGAGAAATAATGAATCAAAAATTAGAGATCGTTGATGCCGGACTGTTGCTGTAGAAAGGAACGAATACAGTGCATCAGTTCACGCTTTACTTCGTCTGGGACTGCTCGTCTCGCCCGTACTCGCACATCACTTAGGACATCTTCGAGAGTCACTTGTTCGATACCCTACAATAAAAATGATAATCTGCAGTCAACCTAGTGGAAATCTTCTCAACTAGAAACTGGTGAAGCTACAGTCAGCAAAAGAAACGAATAAAATTTCAAAAAGAAGTCTCCCACAATGACTAGGAACTTTTGACTTGAAATATCACCAGTAATACAATTTATGGGAGAATTTCCTCTCTCACTACAATACCACTTTTTTTTTTTTTTAAATGATGAAATCATCTGCTCTACCTACTATATGTTTCCTCGAGTCTGTAACTGCCCAATTAAAAGAGAAATTGATCTTAACACACCAAGGTATCTCTTATAAAAATAAACATATGTAGCAAAAAGGGGATATTCGGCTACTAAAAATACAACAAGAAGACATGAACATGCATCTAACACCATTGCAGATAATTTCTTTAAATGTGGTTTAGAGTAAGGAATTTTATTACCTTATTTTGTATGCAATTTCGGCACATATTTTCCACTTCTTCAACCCATCCACTTTCTCGTAACCTTTGCAGTAATAATTCCTTCATACGGTCACGTTCACCGCATTCAATAAATTTACGTTCCAAAGCTGCCTTACTTACTGATGGCGCACTCATTTTTTGCCAATAATCTGAAACAAATCTCTTCTTGCCTATTTGAATCCTTAAAAGTAATGGTGAAATAACTCCTCGACCGATTTCAATCACAATATAACATATAACTTTTGTAAAGTCAATCAAATCACCTTTTCCCAGGTTTTAATTGGGATTAAATTACTCGACAAACAATGCAATATGCTTACTTCTGTACCAAATCAAAAATAATAAACGATATCACTCATTTCTGTCCTACTTTTACCATTAAACCATAAAATGCTACCCAAACTACGGAAATGTTTCCCACATCTAGAGGGACGTCAGGAAATAGTAGCTCTCATGCTATGATAGGATATGTGCAATTGATGGTATTAACAGAACCAAATGAGAGTTTCACAGAACAGTCTTTTCTTTTCCAAAATTTTTATTTTAGGAGGCACTCATTGAAAAAAGAAAAAAAAGGAAAATATATGAAACATATAGCCACGTAAGTTATCAAAAGAGAGCAGAAGAATCTAAGAGCAAAATCGAATCGAAAATGTTCGTCAAAGTGATGGAGCATAACACAACAGAAAAAAATACAACAGCCACTATATAATTATAGGCTATATAATAATAGTATGGTTTATCATTATATATTTACATCTGTTGCAGCTTATAATTCAATATGAAACGAAATAATCTTAAATAAATAAAAGTTTTCGCAGTTTTATACGACTTACCCGCATAAATTTTACATGGTATAGGCAGCCATTCATGACATCCAAAATTTGAAACGTTCTGATAGTCAAAAATTCTAAAAATTGAAGAAAAAACATTAAACTACATTATTAAAACATAACAAAAACGTTTAGAAGCTAGGAAGTCACGAATGGCACAGTGGAAAGAAATAAAATTTATTTTTTAAGGGAAGGATACTCATAACATATATGTAAATAATACAGCAAATTATAAATCTCATTAAAAAAGGCAAAGCAAAAAGCAGAAAAGGGAAAGGCAGTGAGTATACTTGCATTTAAAAATAAGAGAAAGCAAAGTGCTTCAAAGAAGACATACTGGACGTATTTTAGACAATAACCTGTTTCTACAATTGTACTTATAAACGAAAAAAGGGATACATTCAATAAAATAATTCTACAGTTATTTTGTTTATTTTGTTCTACAACGTAGTAAGAAATGCAGATTAAATAAATGAATCGAAATTTATTTTATGCATCTTTTGTGCCTAATTTTGTTTCTTTCCCTCATATCCTTCATCTACAGCAGATTCATATTTATTAATGCCAATTAATTTTAGTCATTCCAAGAGTGGAGCTAAAATAACACTGCTCTCCTGCAGTTATTGTATTTAAGGCACCTATATATTGAAAACAATTAATAAAAAACCTTTGATATTAAATAACTGTCATACTTAAAAGACCCCATAAGACAGTTTTACAAAACTCTAAGCAAAACTTTGTTCAATTAAGGTATCAAACAAAATTAATGAAGTACATTACAGTTAATGAAATAGTTCACAAGAAGAAGCAGCGAAATTTTGCATCTACCAATTGGCAGATTACCAATCAGTAATGAGTGTTCGTACGTTTTTTACTGACATGATAACAAAGATGCAAGAGGTGTTGGATTTACAACAAATCACATTATCACATCAACAGTTCTGGTAAATGGTGCGGGTAAAAACACCGTAAATTAAAGCTTATTAAAAAAAAAAAAATAGAAATAGAAATATGCTGCCTGTTCTTGTCTCGCTGTTCTTTTCGGTAAAAATTTCCGTTAAAAACATCTACTATTCTGATAAGTTTACAGTAAGCAATACACTACTAGTTTAATATTTGGTGAGATCAAGCACTACTGATGGTTTATTTCTATAATCTTATTGGAAATTCGGATATACCGAGAAAAGCTAGACCACTGACATCATATTTCCAAACGTGCATTATTTCTATATAAAATTCTAGTCACAAAACTAAAAAATAAAAGATAAAAAAGGAGATAACTGCAAAAAAAAAATTTGTACCCATAATCTGCTGAGCAAAATCCATCAACTGTACTGTCTACCGGATAAGAAAATTTGAGCGCCACATTATGCCTCTTCTGCTGGAGCAACATAAGCAAGAGGAAAGTAACCCACCTGAAATTACTTATTCAGTAAAATCATATTATTCCTGCAGCTAACTTGAATTTGTCAGTAAAACAAAAAGCAAGATAATTCCAAACATAACTGAAAATTTCTGCTAAGAGCAACTAAAACATAAACATCAGTCAAAAAAGTAGCATACAAGGAAATAGAAACCTCAAAATAGCAGACAATGCTACCATTATGCATTGGCTACTTTAAATACATTGTAATTATTATCCGAAAATTCAGCACATTCGGCTGGAATAAAACAGCTCAAAAAGCAAATATTGCTACATATTGCATATTATGTAAAATTGATTAAGGACTTACGCGATTACCACTTCGACCCTTCCACCAGCCTCGATCTTCGCCAGTCCTGCTGATCACATAGACTCTTTGACCAACGACCAAAGCAAGAAAATTTGGCTCAGATGCTTCAAAATTATGCAGGGCAATGTATGACTGCTTATCGGTATATGAATGTCGCAAAGTGGTATTTAACGTTTCAAATGATTCACGCAAATTATTTTCTCTGTAGTAGTTGATCAATTCCTGAAATCCACAAAATACTTCAAAATTATGATTACTTCACTATCATTACTATGACTGTTGACTTGTCTCTCTACTAGTGAATTGAAGAATCAATAATAAAACTGGTGCTAATATTTGTGCTTTATTTAGAAGACTGTAGAAAAATTGTAATGCATTTACCACAACACTTGCAAATGTAGAACTCTCGTCTAAGTAATAACGCCCTTCTGGCGACTGCTCCACTTTTGTATGCTTCACGTCACCATTGAAACTAAACTTTCAAAGAAGAATGAAATGATAAAAAAAAATTTCAATCCTTATCCGAACTCAATACTTATCACAATTCTGTTTCATATTTTTTGAATAGAAAGTCGTTAAATTACATTTATGAGAACATCTACACACGCCTATTTTTATAATATTTTAAATCCCTGAACATTGCGAATCACCAAATTAAGAAGTTATAAGCAAGCAAAATGATGCGTTCTAACTTCGATCGCTGGTTTCAAAACAGATAACTTGCAAAATTCAGAAAATTTAAATTCTGAACATCCTGCTCAATAGGCAATCAAATCTTAAGAAAACGACCAATTCACTACGTTCGTGAAGATACCTTACTACCTTCATCTTTTTAGTTCAAATACAAATAATCATTAAACATTCATAAAAAATAGGTCTGGATTATATCACCCTTTAGTCTCACCTTAAAACCAAAAATCTTAACTTTAATCTTCACCGCAAAATTTAATAAAGAAAATTTAAGATGTCCGGAAAACTGGGATCTCTACTTACCACAGTATGTATGCTAGAGAACTGGTTCCAGTTGAGGTTGGAATTCACTATGTAATGAAACTAGGAAAACAAAACTATATAAGCTAGTCATCCATGACCCAATGGCAGTCACCGGACTACTCCCATCACTTCCACCTGAGATTAAAAACATCAGATGCTGAAGTATAAGCTGATTACAGCTAAAGTCTAGCAACCAAGAAAACTTGAAGCAGATGGCGTTACAAAAGCGTAAATTACTCCGTTTAACAAGAGTTCTCAATCCAGTAACAACTTATACACAAACAAGTAACTATGACTATAAGAAATGATACCTTATGCTTATCACATATTTCTGTTGTGTAGCGCTGAACCGCACTAAAAAAGTACCATCTGGAGTGCCACGCAAGAGCTCCTCCGCATCCCATCGCTTCATCGGTCCTCGATACCACTGTTGATCGACGACTTCAGTATTCACATAATCCTGGCTTTGAGATTTCCGAGGTGGAACCCTGCAAAAAATAATTTATAATTACATTTTTCACACATCATCTCGTTTACTAAGAGAATGAGACACCACTACAGAATTTTGGGACAACAAATGATAACAAACATAACAGTTATTATTCAACGTCTCACATAATGTTTCACGTAACAACTTCAAAAAGCTTATAATTTTTTTGTGACCTAAACTAAGGTATGAGGCATAATAAACAGTTTCAGAACGGCACTAAAAAATCTTTAAATGAAATAATAAAAACTGACCTAAACCAAATCGAACTACGGATCTGTCAGCAATTAAAGAAAGCATTATGTAAATTATAAAGAACCCATACATTCCCTATTAACGGTATACACTTAAATAAAGAACCATTGACCTTCTCCTCCACTTTACCCCTTCCTCCAAGAACATTAGGCATACTTTATCGCTAAGTACGAACGTTAAAATACCAGTTACCCTTCCTACTGTTCCACCAAACTCTTTCCCTCAGAAAGACAGGTCATCCAAAAAGGCAAAAAAACAAAAAAAGATAAAAAAAAACTAACATATCGATGGAAGATAACTTCCGTTCCTCACTGGTGAGAGACCGTGGCAATAACGGTGAACTAATCCACGAGTCACAGTGATCCACCGGTGAAGGCAATTTAATATTAGTAAATGAAGTACCTGTCGGTGAACCCATATGCAGTGATGAAGTTGATATCTAAAACAAAGAATATCTGGTACATCTGATCAGTAAGACATATGTTTTGCTCTTTGTCTCTGAAAAGAGTACCGCCATGCTACAGAAAAGAACCACCACAATCCTGATTATTCGAAAGACTGGACGGGGACCAACAAACATAAATATAGTTAGTAAAAGAGACAACAACTTACTCGAAACCGGCGGACAAATTCCGCTTGAATAAGTCCTATTCGATTAGGGAACGCAACTACACGCCCCTAAAAATAAAAGGTCATTCCCTACATTTCGACTGACTGAACCTTCACTTCATATAGGTTACGATTCTAAAATATCTAAATTTAATAAAAATTTAGATCTTAATAGACACAAATAAATAAACGTGCCAAGAAAAAGTGAATAATTTTTACAAGACTTAATGCGTAAAAAGTTACAATGAAAGCTTCGCAAAATTCTCACCATCAACGTGCCATCAATATTTCGTTGAGTAATTTCTATCAGGTCATTCATTTCGAACGACAAGAACAGTGGATCGCTTGAACGAAATGACTGCACTGCACGAACACATTCATGGGGCTGCACTAAACATTTAATTTAGCCAATGATTCCAACAGCGCAAATCTTTTTATTGAAGAAAATAAATAAGCTAATGGAATAATAAAGTAATGTTATCATCGACATCAAAAACAAATGAACGAACTTTTAAGCCTCAGAAGGAATAAGTACTAACAAGAAGAAGTATGTTTCCGTCTATTTGGAGCTTGACTTCGGGCTGGTGTAAGGCCGATTCCTGGACATTTACTCATCGATAAACATGCACGATGCAAATTCCTCTTACAGTCTGTAGTAATGGCAATACGATTTAGCTTGCTAAAGTAGCAATAATTTAAAATTTAGCAACAACAAATGCTGGAATTAAAAAATTATCTCAATAACCAGTTTAATAAACTAGCCGGTGCAATGGTAGCCTTGGTAGAACAGACCAGCAAGAAGTTTTTCACAATGGAAACAAACGGTAGCTTTGTCGTAGCTATGGTACTGCAAACAGTGGCCTGATGCTTCTGATTCTTTAGGTCGTATGTTATCCCTGAAAATTATCTCTGATAATTTTAGTTCAATAAATTTCAAATTCTGTATTTATAATTAGTCACTACAAATATGCTTACTGCGCAGCTATAATATTTTGAACCCAGCTATCTCGTTGAAGCATCGTCTTGCAGCAAATATTGAGGACGTTGGTGACACCATCATCCAGTTCTTGCACTAAAGAGAAATAAAAACTACCATTAGCTGTCAGCTTACGAGTTATTGTACCAATTTTATTGTTATTATCCGCGTCGATATCAACACGATAATCGCTCAGTATGTGTGCACTTCGATATGAGTACTGATTCCCCTAAAAATTTTATTGAAATGGACAAAATAATGAAATATTTAGTAATTTATTACAATTACCTGTCGTTTTCTGTCAAAATTTTTCCTTCAAACTTCTCCGCCTGATCCTAAATGCATAAATTATAAAAATTATAATGAACTTCCTCATATCACTTCGCGTACACTGTAGGAGAGATAAATATTGGAAGATCTACTATAACTTCATACTATTAATATCCATATCATAGTTGAAAGGACAAAATTTGATTTAAAACATACTCTTAGACTCTTACAAATAATCATCACTTTGTCGAAAATAAAAACATAGCGTGTTTTCAATCGATTACCATCTTTACTCTGATCAGCAATCTTAATTTCACCGTCTTTGACTAGTCTGCCATAGTTGATTAAATGCATACCTACCGGCTGAAAACACCTTGTGTGTAAGACAACAAGCATTTCATAATAATTTGTCATTGTCTATGTGTTAAATTTTAACACAGTCACTGCATAAAAAATTAAATCATAGCCGAATAAACCTAAAAAGAGTTACCAGCTCCAAATCTGTTATACTTGATTCAATGTCCATAACTAACTGCTGCATCTCATAATCACGTTTCATCTCGTTGACATAGGAATTAATATCTTGCATCGCTTCTTTAGCTTCTTCCAAAGGCAAACGGTCCGGCGAGTCTACCGAAGTAAGCTTTATCATTTCCTGAAACAAGATAATATGAGTATTTACATTGCAAAGCTAGCACTTACTAAGCTTTCAAATTATCCGATGTCCAACAATTATCCAAATAATCTAAATATTTCAATTCAAACTAGCAGAAATAAGAAACGAAGAAAAAATACCGATAATAAAACATGGTATTTTAAAACTCTTTGCATAGGTATACTAAGAAGATCTTGCAGATGGAACTGATTGCGATTAGCTGCTATACCACAATCCTGGAATGAAAAACATATTTGTTTCAGCAAAAGAAGAGTTGGAACTCTTGAAAAAGCTGATTTAGTCACAATTAATACATCAAGGGAGGTTTTTGCATGGGAAACTGGGAAACAAAAGAATACATACAATTATCTTTTGCCGTACGATGGGATCTGTCTTTTCCAAATAACAAATACGTGACCGTGAGTTTGGCAACTTCGAACAGTATTCCCCATAAGCTACAAATTTTTCTTTCCATCTAAAATTTTTAAATATTTAAAACATAGTAAAATATTTTAAACCATGATAATTTAGGATATTTTAGATCAAAAAAAAAAAAAATTAAACGATTTTCAAGAAAAGTGCACTACATAAAAATAAATTTTAAGAGTAAGTTACGTGATAAAGACGTCGCCAATTGTCACCGGTTTTTCATCAGCTGCAGGTTTTTCCAATCCTACGGTATAGAAGACAGCTTGCCTCAAGTGATCACGAAATGAACGATGGATACATGCCAGTTCCTACAAAAATCCCAAAAAAAATTCTCAAAAAATGTAAAACAAATTTCGATTTTGTACATCAAGACTATCAAGTACAAAGTGAAGTATGCAGTCAATTTGAACAAATTCACAAACCAAAATATTCATGAAGATCATTTTATGGTCATCCTTTGATAGCACTTCCTCTAAAGGTGTATAAAAATTATTTATGATCATATCAAGTGCCTTCTCAACGTAGTTTGATTCGGTATCATACAGTTCCTTAACACAGTGTTCACGTCGAGATTCTGGCTTAAAATTAGTCCATTTCTAAAACAATGCTTTTATCTATCAGAAACTATAAGCTAACGTTTATTGAAAAAAAAAATGACAAATATTATACCTACGACGCAAATTAAATGCTCCAGACAACTACTCATAATTTCTCATGTTCAAAAAAAAAAAAACAAGTCTTAGGTTTGTCCTGTATTCATTAGCATATCCAGCCTATTGTTTTACAAAATGTCATGAATTAGATAAACTTTTGAAACCATCGAAAAACTTAATTCATGCTGAGACTACATCAGCAGTTATCCATCAAATGCTCTAAATAAATGGAAACTAACATCATGTTCGATAGCTTTCAGCTCTCTTTGACTGTTCGATCGCTGGCAAACAATGGAATCATAAATTTGGCCACTAGTCTTTTCTTCTTCCGCGACACCCATATCATAGGCATTTTCGAGTACAGGTTCATTTACTTCTGCTCCTTGGCGAAGATTTTTATAAATGACTTTGTCATTGTAATATTCTACGGAATTTAAGGGAGATAAACGTATTGGAAATCCTCTGAAATGTAAACTTCAACAGTACATACCTAATACAAAACAAATTAATTATCAATCGAAACTACTACACCTTTTAACTCCACATGTATGAATAGTGGTAAGAAAGTTAAGTACTTAATATAAATGTAAATATTTTACAGCATAAAACAAAAGCTCTGAATGTCTATAACAAAATACAACAAAGAAATACAGCGAGAAACGAATTTTTCAGTTTACTTAAAAAAAAAAAAATCGCAGTATATCCAGATTTTCTCCAGAACTTGAAATTATTTCATATCAAAAAAGAAAAAAAAAAGTAGAAGGTACACCTGACGCCGCTAGTCTTCGCTACAGGAGACAAGGACAATTTAGAAAGTGTTCTAAGCACTTTGCCGAAATCGTCGAGGCGATAGAGATCCCACGGGTCAAATAAATCATCTGGCTTCATTTCAAATGTATTTCTGCATGCTTTCAAAAATTCGCAAATGTTTTTGCAGCAGAGGAACTGAAATAATGAAAAAAAGAAAAGAATTTAGCAATCATAACATTTGTATATGCATATACAAGATTAATAAAAGAAGCTCAAACGTTTCAAACATCTAAAACACCTTATTCACGTGAGATTCTGGATACCAAATGGAAATCATATAATTTTGAAAAGTCGTCGAAGCAAAGCTAATTTTATGAGCATTTGACATTTCTCAAAAATATATTTAAAGAAGTTACCAGGAAAGCAAACTAAAACATGAGAAACAATATAATATTCACCTGAGCCATTTGTGGTCGTTGCTGCAAATCTTTGATATCAATACAATTTTCGCATAACCGATTACAAAGTAAACAAAGCAATACACCATCACGCAGAATGGTTGCAAATTCACCGATTTCAGCATTCGCTTCCGTTACTCGATGTTTAGCATCCAGAATGCCGCATTCATTCATCCATCGTACACATTCCCGCCATAATTCTGCACTTTCCGCCATTTCCTGTTAAAAAATAATTGGTTAGAAAAAATTTTTCCTTAAAATTCACTTTTCTCCTCTCTCCTTCTCAAACGTTATCACATGCTATTGCCAATAGCTTACTTAATAGAAATAAATAAAGCAACTTTTATATAATCCGTAATAAACAGAAATATTTATCTCGTTATTGTAAATACATACATATTTGATGTGCGAAGAAAATGTTGCTTTAAATACTGTGCAAAGACACACTGTTAAATAAAACTGTCCTGATTTAAATAGAACATTGATGATGTAAAATAGCGTGGAAAAACGGCATTTATAAAACACTACATAAATGAGGAGGAATAATATCCTACGGTGACGGTCGTGAAGTCAAATTAAAATATTCGTATGCGTTAGGTGAAAAACGTTGACAAAATCAAAAAGAGAAGTGATGATGAAAAAGAGAAACAAAACGTGAAGTAACGTGAAACTCCGTGAAAATTCACCGGATAAAACGTCAAGTTAGAGTGAAAAATGATAGATACTGGTGAAAGGGAATCGTTGTAAGAGTATCGTTCATTCATTCTGTATCGTTGTACCCGTCTTTCTCCTGGTCATATCAATGTTTGATTAACATTTCACTTTCCATTATGCCCATTTTTTACCCATCAGCTACCCATTTTCAATTACCCAGCTCTTATCACTACCCGTCGACTATCCTGTTTTGTACCATACTGCCGTATGCTATCCTCTCTGCTGTTCTCCTATTCCTCGTAGACTACTTTCTCTTCTACTCTCTCTCCTTTGAACTATCCTTTACTTTACACATCCCTCTATCCTAGCCGAAGTTTTTCCTCTCTTCTCGATGTCAATTTTGGATAATTTAAAGAAATGCCTTATCTTATCAGTTTGTAAAATATTAATTAATTAAGTGGAAAACTTTTGCAAATTAAAATTTATGAACGAACGTTCAGTCAGTCCTGTACAGATGTTCAGAAAAATGCATCAGATTGTTTATTCATAATTATCCAAAATAATAAGCAAAAAATTGAATGAATTTTCAGCCAAATTTTCCGATCTTTAAATGAATGATATATATTTTCCAAAAATGCCTTTCCATAGATGATTCCCTCCTTATCTTCCTTTAAATATCTTTCCCAAATATATCATTTACAAACAGTTGCTAATTAAATAATGATATAATAACCAAATAAATTATTACAGTACTATATTTTATCGTCTTCAGCTTCAAGTAATTTCTTACTTTACAAAGAAATTCTTCCATTTTTTCCCCTTCATTATTACCTATCTGCCAGTACTGAAAACATTTCCAATTCGTCTCTTTCACTCTTCCTCAATACCTCTCCAAAAGTTTGAAACTTTCGAAAGCGCAAACAAATGAGAATGTATCAAACATTTGGACACATTTCGAACTTTTACTTTCTAGCACTGCTCTCGACTGCAAGTGCTAAATAACTTACACATTTGAGAATGAAGAGAAGAGGAAGGAAAACTGAGTGAACACATGACAAGTTGGAAATTTCTCCTTTCGTTCCATTACTGGGCAAAAAATGTCGAGAAATGGATTGAACAGCTGAGACATTTGTTAGGGCAATGTGAATATTATGTTAAGTTTATGTGCACTGCACTGAATCCGATCCTATATGATATTTTGGCATATGTTTTAATACTTTGCAAGTTCATAACGGATGAGATAGCGAAATTCGTCGAGAATCAATCAATCACTGTTATTCAGAGATGCATTTTTTTTTTTTTTTTTGTTTAATGGCTGATAATTAATTAATTTAGTTACTATAAACAGCTTCATCATATGAATCATACAATAGCACACTAAGCATAGATTATATCAGTTAGAATTACTGTTATGGATATCTGATTGTGCGATACTCATAGATGCTGATATTAATGATAAAACCATAAACAGCGTAACACTAATTTTTGAAGTGTAAAAAAAAAAAGGTCATTGGATAGCTATCAAACTAGATTAGATCTTTCAGCAATATTGAAATTCTAACTTTGCATTCATAAATTATCCAAATTTCTAATCGTAAAAATTATCCTATTTTCGTGTCAAATTCCAATTTTCCCACTGAAATTATAAGAAAATCTCAAATTGCGAAAAAAAAAAAAGAAAAGGAAAGAATTTTGCGCAATATCTACAGCTAATTCTTATTATTATTTGGAGAGGCATCTGTTCTTACTTCTCTTAACATTTCAATTTTTAATTATTTACTAACTGATAATTAACTATGACACTACTGTATGTGTGAGGCGAAATAAAATGACGGACAGTTGATAATCTAGTTCAAAACAGGTTATCCTATAGTTGCAGTAACTTATTCTTGTCATTACTGTTCATAAACGGTGTATGCATTAGTAATTAGTATTCCATTATCAGTAATTACTCGTAAAATGGTTTTTGAATGAAATTTCAAATGAAAAAAAGAAAAAATAATACCATGGAACGAATGGGAATAGAAAACTTTATCGGGGTGAAAGGTTAATTAATGTTGCAGTTGGGGATACTGTTTATGCCAGGTATGTTAAGGCTTATCATAATCATCATTCATTCATTTATTCCTTCTCTCTGAAATCATAATATTTTACATCGATAATCATTTATATTACCGAAATCGCCAATCTTATCACTAAGTAAACAAAATGTCTTAATAAGAGCAACTGTTTATTTTGCAGGCAAAATTGTCCGTACACATTTGTTTGTCAAACCATATCATTTATGCTTGAATATTGTAAATAAAACTTTTTTTTTTTCCTGCTGATGATAAAGAGGAATGATATGATATATGATAAGTGATTCCTCAAACTTCCTTATTATTTAGGGAATCATTTTGGGTTATAATATAGCAAGGCTAGAGGATATTTTAATTAACATTTTTCTTCCCTGCACTTTCTCGAATATAATTTCAACCTTTGCATTTTTTTCCAACTCTGCTTCCTATCTCTTTCAATCAACTTGGAATTAATCAATTACAAATTGGTTCAATTTTGTCACCCTCTCAACAATTGCATTTATTCACTGTAATTAATTAATTAGCTTTAAATGATCACATATCGTCATGGTGTTGTGAAGCTCTCAAACAATTAAAATACACTGCAAAATATGAAGAAATAATGAATTACATATATCGATATTTCTTTATGCAGTTACATATATATATTATTTTTTTAAATGCTCAAAAAAATATAAAAATTTTATGACAAAACAGTGCAAATAATTGTCCTTGAAATGTATGTTTGTTATAGTGAGAATTCATTTTTATTGAACGAGAACGAGAAAAACAGAAAACCATCTAAAAGCCGTAACAAAACAAAAAAAGAAAAAATGGAACTTTTTGTTTTTCTGATCAATCAATAAATGATCCATAAACAAGAGAATTTATTGGTAAATAAATTTAAATTGAAATTGCAACAATTCACATCTAAATGACATTTTAATTAATATCAGTGATTGATTTATGAACAGTTAAACTGTTCTGAGCATTTCAACACCATTTTCAGTATTATAGAACTGTTTGAAATTGATAAAGGGTGATCGATCGCTATAATTGATAATTTAATGAATCACTGCAGAGAAATTAAATTTTCCATTGTTAAAATTCACATCATGAATAAATAATAAAAATTATATTCATTTTTTGGATTCAATTTATTGTTATTAGCTGTCATAAATTTGTAAACTTCAACTTTTTTGCGGTAACTGCATCGATAATTTTGGCATCTGTTGTTCTCTCTCTCTCTCTCTTTAAATCTAACATTATTACTACTAGTTTAATAAAACTCATTTCAAAAAAAAAAATTCCAACATAAATTCAATTTCAACGAGATTGCACTCAAATCTAACCCATATATTAATGGAAAATTATAAGTAATGGAA